>JAHQIW010005454.1:0-144916 GCA_019055375.1 Parelaphostrongylus tenuis | reverse complement strand
TCGTGAACATCAGCCGTACAAGAGACTCAAGGATTTGTGTCTGGGCGAACAGCATTTCGGTTCTATGCTGAGTTATTGCCAATGATGCGGCAAGTAGGGACAAATTTGGTACCAAAAGAAGCTCAGAAAATTCTGCATAAAGCGGTGTTGATATGTCGCTTGAGATGACTGAAAGTGTTCAGGCTGATGGCGCATACTTTTGATAGTGTTGTTAAGCAATTTTGATTATATCTGACCGATGAATTTCTTGTTTATTTTTCTAATGCCAAAACTAATGACAAGACCTAATAACTTGTTTTTCAACTTTGAGCTCAGCTTGTAGGGAATTCCTTAGGTTGAACTGAGAACCATTTGAACGGCTTTCCCAGGTTGTCAACTCTACTCTGTAACTATAAAATTCTGTTCTTTCGGTTCTAAAAAAGTGCTTCTTTCTGATTGTAAAATCGATGTTCTCAATCATCGGTAAGGTGCACATCCCTCCCAAAAAGGCAACCTTCTCTTCACTACAGTTATAGAATTCTATCTTTTGTTTCTTGTGAAGCTTTTATTTTTTCTGCTTCCCATATTGATGTTCTCAACTCTTTCAGTGCACCATTTATCGAAAAATACTATTGAAACGACAAGAATTACGCTACTCTCATGCGACTGCCCTGCATGATTTTGAGTAGTAATGGATGTGTGTGAAGACTTCTTGCAAGCTTTTTGGATAGATCGTGTAGTTGGCTTTATGAACTAAGTTTTCGCTGGTTTTTGTCGCCTCCACATAAATTGGTAGTAACTTTCGCAAAAAATAAGTGAGCTGCTTCCTGGCTTTGATGCTCACCGGACTCATGCCAATGGTACGCAGGCTAGTTATGTTTTTTTTTTGCTCCAGATAATTATCTACGTTAACATCACTTCACAGACCTTTACGTGTAGGTTTTGCGTGTCTTCCAGTTCATCCAGTTCTGTGAGTTGTTACTAACATCACTTGTCCCATAAATCAAAATCGTACCAAGGATTTATTTTGTCATTTTTTTTAGCAGTGTTGTGATGTTATTAACTAAGAATGTTGAGTGATATGCAAAAGTGTAGACCTCAGGTGAGAGTTGAAACCGGGTATCACCCTTACCGGGAGCACGCATTACCATTACACTACCAAAGCTAACAAAGAATTTCTTGCAGATTAGGTATACATCCAGCGGTGCTCAGTTTAATTGGATTCAGTGCTCCGGTATTTGTTTACTAAACCAGACGTGATGACCATCGGCTGCTAACATCTTCGATACCTTTCATGGCAGAAAGAGCAATAACGAGCCAAGGCCTCGGGAGTGTTCTAGTAGCTTACGTACCCTATATGAATGAAGCGCGAGTTCAGTTCCTCACCTAAGACTCGGAGTTTTGCAAACGCTCAAATCTCCCACAATTTTATTGTTATTTCTAGCCGAGTACAATTCTCCATTGTTTTTTTTTTTTTTTGATTCCATAATCTCATTGTGGAAGTGAAGCTTGATACCATAGTTGTATCTGTTGCCCGACGCGTACGGGTTCACTGTTTGCTGTACTTTAGTGTAAACATAATTCCATATGATCCGACTAGAAGACGACTTTGACGAGGCTGTATCTTTGGAGAACAGTCTTTGTTTCCATTAAGAGTTTATTGGAAGAAGCCACACTTCCGCCACGGCTCAGCGCTGTTGTAAGGAGAACGATTCTAAGCGGATTATTATCGAATTGTTCCACAAAGCTTTTTCCAGACTTTTCGAAACAATTTTTCATATGACGTGTCATCATGTCTACTTTGCTGATCCCACCACTTCTTTCACTTGATTCGTTTTCCCGCATTCATCGTTCCGATTTCTTCAAACATCTTACATGTTGTTATAACCACTGCTCAAGGATTTCATTTTTTTCGTGAATATCGTAGAATTCTCATTTAGCGGATTCATCCTTGCAATCATGATGATAACCGAGTTAAGGCGTTCCCACGTCGTTGCATAGAGCGTTGGAAATGGGTTTGAACCACACCGTGATTTTCTCGCCCCTATCTATCAAGGAAGTAGAATAAGTAAGCGCGAAATGCGATTCATTTCGAAAACAAGCTTTACTGAAAAACTATTGTCGATATCTTCATTACTGCAAGATTTCACTGTCACCCTTGTTGATAGAACGTAAAATTGCTACTCAGGCATCTCTTTGAACAGTCACTTTTCCATGCTCATTATATCCATGGCTCCAGTCGCAGTCAAGTTTTATGAAAAATTTGTTATTTTCATGTAATTCAATAAGTAGTTGTAGTACTTATTTGTTACTACGAAATCAAGGGGAAGGCGCTTTTTCAATTTGGATATGAAGTCAAGAGCTTAGCCCTTCAACCTCCACGGACCCAAATTCTCTCGTCTAGCTGGCAAAGATGGACTGTTTGCCCCACCGTTCTGCCACTCTCACACCCAACATGAGAAAGGTTCCACCTCTTCCACTGCGACTGTATCCCCTAGCGTGGGAAGCACCGTCTGTCTCACTGCTCTTTGCCGCTCGGCACCCGTCCATCGGGAAGAAGGCTGCTGGTTCGTTCCCCCATCACAACACTTCACTGTTGTTTTTTGATGTTATCTTTCTGTTTTCACTACAATTTGCTCGTATCGCTGACACGTCATTTCTTACCTTATCTCATGTAGTAGTACCGTGGCACAAGCGATCAGTGTTTATAATTTATTAAACATTATTTACTCAACAATCTGCAAATCATTAGAAACAACCGCATTGTCATTCCGCGAAAAAAAAGTTAGATATGAGTTGTCACCCTATGGATTTACGTTTTGTATCAAAAAGTGGTGAAATACTGGACAAACGAGCGTGTTTGCTAAAACAGTTACGCTATAGAAGAACCTTCGATACTGATCGACATCAAAAAGGTAACACCAAAAAAACTGCAGCGAAGTGTTGTGGTAGGGGATCGAACCAAAAACCTATTTTCTGACGGACGGCAGAGAGGAGTCAGACAGCCAGTGATTCCCACGATGGCTTTTGCAGTCGCAAAGGAGGTGGAGTCGTTCTTACGTTAGGAGCCGAGAGTGGCAGAAAATGTGGGATAGACAGTTTCCCCTGGGTGCTAGACACAAATAGAACTTGGTATAGTGTTTTTTTTTCTGTCATGTTTTTCTCAAAACTTATTCTGCCGTTTAAAATGAAAATTTTTCAATAAATTAAAAGTCACTAAGTTAAGAGATTGTTCGAAGGTCTAAGTTGCTTTTTGACAATATCAATGTTTAATATACTTTATACGTTGATATATTGAGCAAATATGGTAAGCCGTTTTTTGTCATTTGTGAAACTTTTTTTTTAGACAAATAGTTCAATCTTGAGTGATTTGCCGCCCGCATCATAAGTAGGGAGTGTTCTGGACGTTAGAGGAGGTTGACCTCACCTTAACAGGGTTTCCTAAGTGAAAAAGTCTGACATTTACATTTTGAAGCGCACCCAATAGTAGACCAGTACTGTCAATTATCGTCGTACTGGTATCAGATTATTCGTAAGGTGGTAAATCTCTCCGATCCACTAGGGCCGACGACTTCTTGTGGTGCTAGCTTGAGCGAGGCTCTAGGTAGGCCGGCCTCAGGACTTTAGGGTAGTAGTTTAAGTGTCTTTCTCAGCAGTGTACCCATCTCAATATCCCGCATACCGGACGTTCGTGTCTACTAATTTGAACGGTAAGACAAGCTGTGAGAAGTGACCGAGGACTGCTAGCTGCTTGTAGTACCAGAAGGTTATGCGGATCCCGCTTTAGTGATCAATTAGATATTCTGATCGTATCGACATTACCAGTGCGAAGTGTTTGAGAAACTTAGGTGACTGCAGGTGGTTCTATCGCAGCAGACATGATACGTTTAGTAATCAGTCCCATTTGTGGAAGTTTCTTTAAAAGAAGACTTGCATCGATAGGAACAGAAAAAGTTGTTGAGAGCAGCTCAAAGAAGTTTGTCTGCACCGGCGCTGTCGCGACTGTTGCGACTATAATGACCTACTGTTGGACCTGATGAAGGGAGATGAGACCACTACATCAAAAGAAAACTATAGCAAAATTTTCCGTTCCGCAGTCTTTTTCTGGTGTCACGGAATGTTTCCTGGAGAAAACACCCGGAATTCTTCTCTTAAGTTTGAGTTGTGATTAATAGCATGAAAGTCGGCACAGTTATAGAACGTGATAATATTACGGCCGATCTCGTCTGAACTGGAATTCATAAACTACTTGTACTTTTCACACGCCATATTGGCTTTAAAATGAGAAAATTGTGGACCAATGAAGGACGTTGCAAGGGAACATCTTGCTCAAGAAGGGTGACCTACGTAATTCTCATGTTTAGCGTTATACTGATGAAGCGTGCTGTACAAACTGCCCGTAAAGATTATTGTAATTCGCATATCATCAGTGGCTTTAGACGAAAGGAACCAATTTAACAAACGGAATGTCGACAGAATTCCGCTACGTGGGCTACGTTGTGTCAGTGTCATAGAAGTCTATTGGGAGCCACCTGTTGCTGAGTTCTGAGTGTCTTTCATTTACTAGGAGGAAGGTTATGGAAACCAATAATTGATCGGATTCATTTATTTGACCGCCTCTTGCGGTGATGTGATCCCATAATATACCCAATAATGTAGAGTGCTGTGTAAAGACTTTTGCGTCAGCCGAGATTATGGAAACCTTGAAGCAAGCATAAGCTCATCCTTAATTGTCGATCAATGAGTGGGCCCGTGTTTGAGAATCTTGACTATTTTCACATTTGTAGCACAAAACTACAACTTTTCCATTGAACTCTTACTATGGCTATAGGGAAAAGTGGTCTAACTAGGCAACACTATCTCTTAGTTTTTAGGGCCGTATTGCATTGGTTCATGAAATCACTGGTGTGAGAAGAGAAAGGAACTTTATGGGGGAATTCCCATCGAATTTCCGAAATGCTGATGACATCATTTTTATGGGGATTCCAGTGAAAAACGATGCTAAATAAACACGGTGAAGGGAAGAACAAAGACCCGACTTTGCAAGAGTACGCAAGAACCCAGTTTCCGTAGAACCCGTGGTGCGATGACGAAACTCATCAAACTGGACGGTTCTTTGATTACAGAGACCAACTGACCACAGAGGAGGAGATCAGTAGGCGAAGAGAGCAATGTGGGCCGTATTTTGGCCTGTCAAAGAAACCACTGGCAAAATAGACAGACTCAACACTCCACTTTTTTAGACTCAATGTTCCTCTCAACAGTCTATCACGCAGCAGAGGCGTTGTCTTGTACTTTGACAACTCTGGAAATTTGTGCATCACACAAACAGCTTATGAACGATGTATTTTGAATTTAGGTGATGGTCATAGCATTTAATTGAAAATCACAGCTTAGATTTCTCCTTACCTGCCCTATCTTCAAGAACTAAGAGAATACATATCGATAGAAGGCATAGATAGGCTAGTGCTGTTATGAGAGCATCAAATCATTTGTTATCAAAAGGGAATAACAGGTCCTACTCTAATTTAATTAGATATCCTCACCAAAACAATGAGCTGACGTGGGCTTTGGCCTACGTAAAGCATGTGCTTTGCGGATGTTATCATCTTCGCAGTAAGCCACTAGCATTTTCAAGGACTGCACGGAAACAAATGTATGGAAACTAGGAGCCATCAATTCTTGTAGAAATGGGCCATCCAAGTAAATAGCTTGAAAGGTACTTACCTATGATCGGTGATGATTGAGATCAATTTAAAACTACTTCTCAATGATTTTCCTGTCAAACTGTTGAGGGAAGCAGAAATGCTGATGATTAGTCGTTTTGACGAGGATTATTATATTTCCATGTTTTAGCCAGTTTAACGAAATTATGATGAGAAAAGTCACTCAACCGACGTTTTGACACATTTCAGCTTCTCAAAACCGATTGATTCGAGCCGATGCTGCGTTGTCCTTTCTCATCTCGTGGTCTTTGCCTTCGTTCTCTTTTGAATTGAACTTCATCAACAACTGTTTTGTATAAAAGGAGTACTGCGGGGTGAGGTTCTTATTCGAGAGGTGCTTTTACGAAGAACGTCGGACCTGAACGAGAACGACGACGAAGACCACAACGAGGACGGACGACTGTGGAGCATCGGTTCGGATCACTCATCTTTGAGCAAGACGAAACGCGTTGAAACGTTAGCCGAATAAAGTCGTTCGACACAACTTCGTGAAATTAGCTTAATGAACACAGAGCGTATGATTGACTATCATGTATGAAGTTAAAGGAAAGTCAGTTATCAATTTATCCGAAAATTGGTATCTTTCAAATCTTGGTTTGCTGATGTTAATGGTAAGTCTGACTCATCATCATCCAGTATTATCATCAGGAGCTTAATTATCAGATAGTTTGAAAATCAACTTAGGATTCTAGCCTGTATTTTCAAATTTTACACATGCTAGTGAGAAAACAAACTTTTTCTCTGTGATTGCAAAAACTTTGGTACTAGAGACGAGGTTAAGTCGTTATAGCCTTCGTTGCTCTCGGCTTGTCTTGTGAAACTTTCTTAGGTAAGAAATTCCATTTATCTGAAGCTCAAGTGCATAAAATAGTCTTTGCATTGGTTTGAAATAGCACAGTATTTGCTAAGAATTATTGCTAAAACATGCTTTTTTCGATCATTTGATTGATCCACCTTCGTAATGTTTTTTTTGAAGTTTCACTATGCGGATCCCACTACTTTTAGAATTCAGTTTCGTTTTTTCGTCTTGTTGTTAAACATCGTAAAATATTGGTTAAGCATGTCACTTTGTAATCTCGAGGGTTATAAGTTGGGAAAAAGTTCTGAGAAAATGCTTGTCACTCTTTTGGGTGTCGGCCATTCTTCGTGTTCCTAGACTCATTTGAAAGCCCGTCTTCTGCCGTGTTGATTGGTTTTGATTTATCTACTTATCACAAGATTCAGTTAACAAGCGACAAATTAGGTTATTCATGATGCATGAAGGGCTGCTGGGTTCAGATGCAACGATGGCAAGTGAACGCATCAATCTGGCTTGGGGCGAAGACACAGTTGACAAAAAGTACCGGTGTATCACATGGTATTCCGCCATGAAGAAATCACCTGTATCACCTGTCGTCCCGTTGATCGTCGAGTGACTCGAGCGGGTACCAGCAACTCTTCCATTTTTCCCTATCGCGTGCAAGAGTAGCCCAGTGGGTCCTCCTTGCTCTAGGAATTCGCTGAGCATCATATCTTTCTTCCATCGCTTTCGTGAAGAAATCGGACCAACGGGTCAGTGGTCTTCCTTTAGAGCGCTTGACGTCCCGAGGAATCCAGTCGGTAACGGCTCTCGTCCATCGGTTGTCGTTGAAGCGCATCACGTGTCCGGCCCACCTTATTTTCGATATCCTGGCGTGTAGAACGGCGTCTCTGATTTTCGATCGTTGACGTAGGTCGGAAGTTCGGATCCTTTGTCTCATTTGCGAGAATACGAGATACTCCTAGCATCGACCTTTCGACTGCGCGTTCGATAACGGCAAGTGATCTTTCATCCTGCTTACGTAGCGACCAGGTTTCTGCTGAATACGTTAGGGCAGGGATAATTGTCGAGTCGAAAAGGTGGGCACGGAGTCGGATGTTCTTTGTCCTCTTCACTACATCTTCGATGCTCTTAAACGTTCCCCAAGCCGCTCGTTTCCTCCTGCTCAACTCTGGGGCTAGGTCGTTCATCATGTTGATTTCACGACCTAGATAGATGTAACTGGAGCATTCGGAAATTGTCGTTCCGTTGAGCGTGAATGGGGCATTAGAAACCCATCCGTTCCTCATGAACATTGTTTTCGTTAGATTCAGTTGAAGACCGATCTTTCCACAGGCGTTGTCGAAATCAGTCAACATTCGTTCCGCTTGGCTGATGTTTGGTGTTATGAGAACGATATCGTCAGCAAAGCGAAGATGGTTTAATTGTCGACCGTCAATTTTCACTCCCATTTCGTCCCTTTTTAATGTTCGCATGACGTTTTGCAGGGTGGCAGTGAATAGTTTTGGCGATATTGTATCGCCTTGTCGAACCCCTCTTCTTAAAAAAAATTTAAAAAAATGAAGAAATAATAGGCGGTAAATGGAAGTGAAAAGGTTCTCTACACGGTTGACAATGTATGTTCAACTTGAATGATGACAGCCTGTTCTGAATGATGTTGGGTCAACTAAAGTCGGAAGCTAGTTATGTTATGTCTTCTCCTAAGATTTGTCACTATAGGAATAAATACCAAATTTATAACCAAGAAGTAGTTAGAATTGCTCAGCAACACCATTCAATCGCTCATTTTCTCTCGAATATTTTGGCATACAGCTTGCCTGTACTTTCTTCAGAAGAGCTGTCTCGGGAAAAATTTGTTTGCTAACTCATACACGATTGACGCATAGAGGAAAATGCTAGTGAAGCGGGGCGCAAGATTTATGAAGCTTGAGATGGTGATGCTGTTGCAGAAAGGAGGGCGAGAAAGGGGTTCTCGAAGTTCATAGTTTAAGAGAACAGTCTATAGGATAAGTCGCGTTCGGGTTTCACTAACATCTTGCCCTACGCGCCACTCGTGCATGAGTAACATGCGTGTTTGTTCCCACAACAACTCCATATTAAAGCAAGTATAGACAAGTTGTATACTAGAATCATCGCAAAAGAATGCGCAATTGAATAGTGTTGTTGAGAAGTTTGAATTACTTTTCATTAATGAATTATTGCTTTATTGGTCTTTATTGCTCTCGTGCTAAACTTAGGTGAAGACCTAATATATAGCACTGCAAGTTGATCAAATTATGTCCGATAAGAAATCGAAGTGGTTTTTTCGATACCACAAAAGTGAAACGAAAAACGTCTAATAATGAGATGTAGGAAACATTTTGTGGAACTGTATGGCGTATTTTGTTCAATTCAATATGAGAATGCTCAATGGAAGGTCTTTTTAAAGCATTGTCTTTGAAAATTTATCGAACATCGAACAACTGACTCTTTGAGCAAGCGTATGGTTCAAAACTTTCCTATTTCTGTAGCTTTTAGAAATGCACTGCGAAGATTTCCCCACATTCTTAGCTGCAATTGTATACTCATAATTTCTAAAGTTTGACTGCATTTTCGCATGGTACGGTAAGGATATGTTATGGATAAAACGCGGGTTCGACTCTCGTCTGAGGTCGTATTTTTGCTCACCACTCAATTCTATTGGGTTTATTGCAATTATGTACCGTCAAAAAAATTTTCAGACCTCTCTCATCTCACTTGAAGTGAAGGCTGTAGACGTAAATATTGTGTTTTTCGTTCTGGTCCTCAATGACAATCCTAGGTTCGCTGATCCTTGTTGTGCTCTTGTTACGAAATCCACTCATAAATAAGCCCAAGAATGCTGAAGTTGTTCAGATATCGGTATCTTAGTTAGGCTTGCAACTCACCATTATCTTTTTTGGGGCGCACTTGCTATTCACTGCTCCAACCGAGGCATCTGCCTTTTTTTATCTCGGTCTTTCTATTTTTATTTTGCTGCAGCTTCAAGTTCACTGGCTTCGATACTGATGTGTGCTCTCCAGACCATTTCCCTTGGCGGGTGATTGCTGATAGCACCAGCAGAGTAAAAATGTGGCTGAGAGAAAGGCGCAGCAAAGGCTGCAGTCGATGTGGTGAGTGGCACGTGAATTCCGAAAAGGATAATGGCGATTTGAAATTCACTCGAGCCAAACTTCCACGTTTTGTTCATATTTCACTACTCATGTTCCAGGTCGCTTACTGCCTGGAAAGAGAAGCGTCAATTGAGTCAGTGAGCATCTAATATAATTACATTACTGTGCATATGTGCATGTGTGAATCATGAATATTTACACAGTATACAGGTAAACAAATACATATGTATATATGTATATATGTGTGCATATATACATGCATGTATATATATGTATGGGGAGAGGGTATCAAGGCCTAGTGATTGTGATGCTCATAGCGCAGCGGTGCGTGGCCGATTCTATCCCCAACATTCTCCGGCAGTCAACAACAAACGTTTTACGGAAGGTCATGGAAAGGCTATCCTCGAAATTGCAAAGTAGCGTTTTCACCTAGTATTCAACGGTGTTCCAGAAGAAGGCGCAAAACGACTTGAATCTAGGAAGACCGAGATCCGCACAGTGATGAAAGACTGTGACCGAAGTGGTGAAGTGACATCTTTATATATATATATATATATAATATATATATATATATATATATATATATATATATATATATAATACATACATGCATATATACATATATATATATATAATACATATATGCATATATATGTATATGCGTATATATATATATGTATATACATGTACATGTGTATACGTACATACACAATATGTAAATATGTATGCATGTATATATACATAAATATGCACAATTATGTTTATGTATGGAATTAAATGTATATACGAATTTATACTCATGCACGCACACATTTAAGCATGTACGTGCCTATATACGCACATATATATTTATATGTATATTTACATATACATATATCTATACGTATAAATATACATACTTTTCCACTGCGTGGAATCCAGTAGTCCTAGCATTCAATTCGTTTTTTTTTCTTCTTGAACATCATGGAGCAGTATACTACTTGAGCGTACCTTCCCGCAAACTCAAGAATAGCTTGGCTGTGGTGTTCAATAGGGGGTCTTGTTGAGTGCCGAAGAATGACGAGGTAGGACTTAGCCCTAAGCGCATCGTGACGAGCATTACAACCACTCGGTCACAGCGCTCTTGCGTATTTTCATGTATAGACATATGTGCATATACGTACATATATGTATATATACATTTGCATGTACACATGTGTAGTATAGAAGAGCCAATCATGATTATTCCGAATTTTACGTCTGTCGTTAAGCTCCGGACGTGAAACACTTTTGTGTCATTCTATCATTAACCCTCACAATTATGGCAGTTCTTTTCATAGTTCTCAAAAGTTCACATTTCCAAGGCTTACAATTCAGAATAGATATTCTTCAGGTCCACAAGAGACAGTAGTGAACCTGCACGAATGGGCAAGCATTTCGACGTACTATACGTATTCACTTTTCCAAACTCTCATAAGCTTTTCAATGAGCTCTCATGTTATAACTGTGTAACCAAACTGTACAAAGTGCCTGGTTCTTGGCGCCATTGTATCTAGCTGCGACGCTCTGATAAGTGAATGGTGCTGCTGATTATGAAGTGATTTAAGAAAGACAAATTTTCCCCTTATGAGTGTCCCTTCTAACATCCGAAAGAATATGTGAATTCATCGCGTATTCTCAAAGATTACCGCAGAAATTCTGTAATAAACTTTGCTGTATCAACCGAAAATTAAGCACTTAAACAAAAATCTAGCATTGCCCTCTGTGAGTTAAGGTTAGTTGAAAGCGAGTCTCGTCATCGATCAAGTTGGGCAGCATTTTTTCACTTGTGTGCTGCTTGAATCCATAAGCATGTTTTTATCAGGTAATTAGTCATAAAGGTGAAGATATATTCTTCTGTTTTGTCAAGTTCCTTTCTTTGGGCTGTGGAATGACGAGCCGCCAATTATCGTGTTGCTGTGTAGGTCATCAACTGATTTTTGTGTAAACGCTGTTATATTTGCAATGATACCGACCAGCCCCTTCTCGCTGCAACGACAAATTTTCATGTTTATGAAAGTGAGAACAAAGAGAGAAAGCATTTTTGTCAATTGGACATAATCCATGCTGCTCAACGCTTCGAAACCGGCTCACTTGTACGTCTGCTTTTTTTCGTGTTCCGCTAACTCTTTTCAGAGGTTGGTCAAAGTAAAAAGCCTATAGAACGAGCAGCATTTGAATTTTGGGGATTGGCCACTTGGTTCCGCTAAAATGTATTTTTGTGCCATGAAAATTCTCTATCATATTGTTACTTTCCTCTCCTATTCAGTCGCTGTGGGACCATAATTTGATGGTTTTCGAATCACAACCTTGCCCCACATCTTGACAAGATTCGATGGACTGCAATACTTTGATTGATGTTTTTGATAAAGCCACTATGCCAAAAATAATCCCGAAAGGCAAAACTTTATCATCTATGATGATTCTAAGATTACAAAACGAGCAGCTGAGTGTTGACCACGCTATTGCATGTTCGCGTATAGATCTTCAAAGAGCGCTAACGTTGACCGTTTGAGTTCTTTAAATGATGATAAAATCAGCATCTGTATGAAACACTCCATTTGACGTCTGACGTTGAGCCAGGGGTTCCAGGATTGTGGGTTGTTGTTAGATATTGGTGGTCATCGTTATAAACTGAAATAGCTTCTCACGTTGTTTGCTGCATTTCTGTTCATGAGGCCTATTGAAGTTGCATAGTTGGTCACTCAAAATCTAAATTAATACTGGAATCACCGATCGTGAGCATTTAGGTGTGACCTTTCTTCTGGAATTCTTCTATAAATATTTTCGAAAGCTTCGTTCTTACCTTCCTCGTAACATGTTGTTGACTTGCAAGTAGAGACTGTCAGAGTTGGTAATGATTCCGACCTTTTTACTGTAGACATCTAATCCGGGTCGTTAATTTTCATGTTCGTAATCAGAATCTTGATACCGAAAAACATCATCGTCGCCTACTAATTCAACAAAATGCTTGCACTGAAGAACATTTCTTTATGATCGTAATCGGACTTCCTTGGACAGTCACTTTATGACACCGTCTGTTCGATAAAATAGTATTTGTTGTAGTTTGCATTATCAAATTTGTCGATGGACACTCTCGGCGTTATGGTGCTTTGGTTGTAAACGAATATGTGTATCAAAGTTCTACAGCTTAGCTGCTTAGAAAGGTCTTAAGTTTTCGATGGCTTCTCCGTCCTTTTATTCGCCTGCATAGTGTCGAAGTTTATTTCGAGAGCTGTACAGTGAGTCCCCTGTATTTCATTGCTTTTTCCCTATTGTTCCATGCGTAGATCTTATGTCATATCCTATGAATTGGGTGTATTCGTTAGTAACTTTTCATAGTTTCGCAGAGTACGCTTAGGGACCAGTCTGTTTTATCTACTCGAAATCTGATCATATGTACTTCCGGTTTTCTTTATACTTCTATAGTAATCAATTTGTGGGACACAATCCTCGTTCACGTTTTCACGTCGCCTTTATGCATGAAGATGTTTACATGTACATGGAAAGCATAAGTCACTCCGTCATACATCGTATCCTTAACATTAACCCTCTCGGAACCCTTCAATGAGGTCTTTATATGGAATACTACAGTATTTTTTAATGCCAGAAACGTCTTTGTTGAAAATCAAGTTCTTCACTGACTACTTAAATTTTTTTCCAAACGTCTTTTGCGTTCTGTAGTGGAAATTTTTCACTTCGTGCTGAACACCTTGTTGACTGAAGAAAATTTTAAAAAAAAACTGCAAAATTTCACGAGGTGATGTTTTTGTTTCCTGTGGCGATGGTCATATTTTCTCATCACATCCGTTGGAAAAATTATTTGAATACTAGGTGAGCTGTGCATTTGTGCCTTTTGAAGCAAATTAAGCGGCGTTGAATCATTATGTTAAACATTTTATTAAAATTTTAGAATGACGTCGTAACTGTGATTCCAAACACTGTGATGCATGAAGATTATTTTCTGGACAAGTTGCAGTTCTACGTGAAATTTACAAATTAAGAGAAGTCTGTTTGCCAAGCGTTCGATTGACCGTCGATCATCGAGCAGGTCTAGCTGAAGCGTTCAATCGTGAAATCCTTATTTGGAAACGTTCTTTCAATATTCTGTTCAAATTATTTTTGAATTTCTAGATTCGCTGTCATTTTTTTATACATTTTTTTCCTAAAATTAGAATTAGACTCTGTCCCCGCTCACCGCTTTTCCTGTAAAGTCATATATTCTAGTGGTGTGGTGGAGTTGCTCGCAAGGCCTTTTCCCACAGTAATCAATGAGAATAAATAATACGCAACATCGATAAGTTCATCGTTCTTTGAGAAGCGTCAGTTTTAAGAGTGAAATCAATACACCAAAAGTAAGGGGCGTTAACACTTTTTTGTTACTGTTCAATACGTAGTAAACACCGCTTTGAAGTGAAAAGCCTTAGACTTTTGTAATCATAATATCTCAACGAAAGGCATACTTCATTGTTTGAAATAAGGTTCTCTTGGATATACACATTTTTTCCAATAATATCTCTTTCATGCGCCAAAAAAATCGTGGTTTTCGAACCTCAAACCTTTCATTTTCTCCCTATCCTCATTAAAGCTTGTATTCGGAACACCCTAGGTACCATCAGTCAAAGTTTAGGAGAAGAAATTACCTTAGTGCGATGTTAATGCTTGTAGATGCCGCTATTGCGGTGAAAGTTTTGGAAACCTAAGTTTCCTTTCCAATGTTTTTATGAATTTTAATCCTGAAAGATAAAATGAACTAATAATTAGGATTAATGTAAGTTTGATAAAGCAATAGAGCAAAATCTATTATCTCGGTGTGGGAGGTTCTGCAATCGAGAACTGTTGGTAATTATAAAAAAACAGTGCGATCCGTTAAATATCAAAGTCTAAATTGAGCAGTATTTCAAATAACAAACAGTTATGACCAACATTTGTCTTGATGATCTTGCATAACGTTTGTGGTCTCGAAAAGCTTTATAACTAACTTTACCCCTTAGTGGACCACAGTGCACCTTTTCGTTACCTCGTTTTAACACTATTGCAAATATCTCTCAACTTGGCAGTCAAACTCGCAGATGACTGCAAAATACAAGTTGCAATCGTTTCTATCATTTTCTTGGCTTTGAACATCCTACGTCTATTGTTTTGGATCATTTATGTACCGCCAGTGTATTTTCGTACTAGTTAAAAATTTTACTACTGTTGTTAAGAAAGTTGTGGGGCACTTCAATAAGCATGAGATAACTCCCATACATACCATGGGAATATTACAGTTTCTCATGTGGGATTTTCCCGCTGAAGGCCTAGATATTATTCGTATATGTCTTCACTTTGTCATCAGCCTCCGCCATGTCCAACGATACAATAGAAGTTCGTGTTTTATTGCGTCATTATTGGAGAAAGGGTTTTTCACAGCGAGCTGCAGTCGATGAAATCAACGAAATTGAAGGGGAAGGCACAGCAAGCAAATCTGCTGCTGGACGCTGGTTTCAACGCTTTGATGCCGGAGATCTTGACCTCGAAGACAAGCCTCGTTCAGGACGTCCAAGAAAGTTGAACAGCGAGGATTTGATTGCTCCATTAGAAGACGAACCGCCGTCAAGTGCTAGCGAATTGGCAACCGTAGGTAGGTAGTTCGACCAGATGCGAAACTTGGCGGATTGATAGCAGAAGGTTGTAAAGAACGATAGCCTTTATTTTGAAGAATAGTTATTATCGCTTTCGTTTGGATTTTATGCATAAATATCAAATCTTTCACAAGTGCCCCAGAACTTTCTTTCCAACGTAATAAATATTGTCAGAATTGAAAACGAAGTATCTTTGAAATGTCAGTGCTAAATGGACTGCGATGAAATGTGTTTTGCGTGATCATGTGAAATACGAGAGATAATGAAAAACAATGTTTTTGAATTTTAGGTATGCGTAAAGTCTTTAGTATTAAGTAGATCTTTATACTCTCGTAACACAAATTAATAGCGATATGAGATCTCTAAGTTCTGCTGTGATCTTGTGTTTGTAATTGAAGAAAGACAAGAGCTCTAATGAGCGACTATTTCCACCCTCCCATGACTTCTCGAGTGTTTGTCGTCTCACTCAGCGACCTAGCACTGCTTTTGCTTTTTTCCCGGAGCATCCTCATGATACTACGGTAATTGCTAGAGTCGAATTCGAAATTTAAAACTGTCTTTTTCATGCAGTATCTCGAAGTGCCTTTTTATCTACGTGTAATTTCGGTGCATGTACAAAACAATTACTATATACCAGTTCGATCGCCTTTATTTTTTCATATAAAATTGCTTCTTTAGTTCAATTTTTTAATTGTTTTATCAGGGCGTTTCATCAAATACCATGTTGAATTTTTTTTTTGAAGAAAAATGTCTATGAATGGGAAAATTTCCGTTAACACAGTGCAAAACTTAACTAATGTGCGATGTTTTTCACGAACTCTAATTTTAACAGGGAACTCTACTTCTTCGCTTATTTCCTGCAATAACATCATAACTATACGGGGCAGAAATGAAGATCTTGATGCGGTGGTACAGCATAAAATGAGGTCACTTAGGACATCAGCTGGTCGCAAGATGAGCCCTCTCCAAACAATAGTGCGATTTATGATAAATTATTGACGATTAAGCTACACGAAACACATGTGCTCTCCGGACTTGCGCTTTCTATCAGAGTATTTCTTTAACTTAGGTGATTCATCGCTAAGATCTTGAATTTTTCGATTTCATTAATTTCTATATTTGAAGTGAAAATCTTGAATTATTTAAGTCTTGCAATGGGACGACCAATTTTTTCCAACCCCTTTGGCAAGAGAGTTTTGAGATTTCACCGTTGTGGTACCGTCTTCATTGCACTGCATTGATCTGCGCTTGGCCGCCGTCTTGACTCTGATTGGTCGCGGCGACTTGGCCCGCCCCTTTGGCTTTTGTGGATGGTAGCGGTGGAGCCAGTGGGAGTCTCCCACAGCTAGATCTACTCTTCGAAGTCTGCGTGTGTGCAGCATCAACGTGCAAGCGGTTCCCATCCCACACTACTCTTGTGTCGGCCGAACGGGAGATTCCCGCCATGGATTACCAGACGGCATCCTCAGTCGCAGCGACAGCTCCTCCTCCATCAGCAGCACCACTTTCCGGTGCAATTGTTGATCAACACCAATACTGCGAAGATGCCTCGTCGCTTGCCAGAAATCTGCCTTATCACCTTCCCGTCCAAGACATCTCGTCTTCCAGTTCCTATTATTATCCACCGCAACCAACCGAGGTGTGGAACATTGGGCAGTTTCCGTGTAATTTCCAGGCACCATCAGTACCACAACCTTCTCAAATCCATTCACGACATTTGCTCTATGGCCAGCAAGGCCTTGCCAATTGCGGAATGGGTATGTGTAATGCTAAAAGTTATAGTAGAATTCAAATTTTATGAAGTCCATTAGGAACTGTTTTCACCTCGTTTTTATGATACCGGACACTGGTAGTCTATTATAGTGGCTGTGCACAAAGCAGCGCAAACTATGGGAAACGATGTTCAAACGGTCGACCGAGATGCTTTTGTACATTCGGTTGAGTCTACACAATTGAAAAGCGAATTCGCGCCTATTTCAGACCAATTCTACAACGTGTCAGCTTCCTCATCGTTTCTTGGCGGCGAATTCAATGGTGCGACTACACCGTATACGTCGCTTATTCAGCCGATGATGCACTCATCTCCTTTACAGTTGTCTATAGGTGACGTTCCACAACCGTTAACAAGGTAATTATCAATTCTACTTGCTCCTTATCTCATGAATTTCCTCGAAAACTCACTGCTTGTTTTAGCGATCGAATGGCACAGTACTTATGCAACAGAGATCAGTACGACTGCGTGGTTTCTATATTTCATGCTAAAGTAGCTCAGAAGTCATATGGCAATGAAAAGAGGTTTGTTGAGGAATTATATGTGTTGCACTTAGACCTGCAGTTGAATGGTATAATACACTTCTGTGTTTTTCTAAAGATATGAATCTCATAAGTTGCTTAAAAGCCTAATAAGAAAAACAGAAGCAATTTTCCGAAGTATGTCCCATTTCACTACACTTTTTGACTATGTTAGCGTAATACTTGATAGCATCACTTCTGTTGTCTTTGTAATATGTCCTAGCATCTCACAATTCTAAACTGTCGTTCCTTAATTTTAATTGTTTTTTTTGTCGTTAAGATGAACGTCGTTTCAAAAATTGTGGACTTAGAAGTTTGAAAGAAGGAACACTTTTTCGGGTAATTCAAAAAACGAGGCCTTTTAATTTATTGAAGTGTAATTGATCTCACCAATATCACTGGTTTGAGTGAGGACTTCAAAAGACGAATGCACCTGCCTTTGAGAGAAAGGTGCCTACGATATTTCCACAAGCGCTACTGTTTCCCGCATAGTGCAGTTGTGTTGTCAGCTGTCGCTTCTTGAGACGTAACACTAATCTCCAGCACACCGGCTTATCTCAATTAGCATACAACGACGCTGAGCAAGCGCAGATTGCTGCCTGCGCGAGTTTGCATTCGCCCTAATTGAAGCAGATCTCTTAAATATGGACGACGACGATAAGTCTGTCGTCTGTTCACAGGCCATTAACATTCTTAACACATTATTGCCAACATACAGTAGGTAAATATTAAATAGTAAATTATTCTACCAAGTTGTTCGATCATTTAAGAAAGCGTACAAACTTTGAGAGTCTACAGTTGTTAATTTCTCGGTCCACATTACGGCGAATGACTTTCCATCGCTATTTTCCAACTAGTATCTCGCGTAGTATGAAACGTAGCTTTTCTGCTTCTGTGGCATCTTGTAGTTCTAGATTATTATCAGAAGGCTTTCGGAATATTAGTACTACGGAAAGGATAATTAACTTGAAATCTACAAGCTTTATTGTTTTAACTAGGTGTATTCGCTTTCCACTAGGTTATTTGAAAGGCATAGAACCGTTGTTGTCGTCTTGTTGAAGTCGTATAATTCACAGCGAGTACAAGGTTACGGTTCTGTGTTAAGTAGTACATTATTCGAATTCAATCAACATATGTTGATTAGACGGCACATCTTTCGTTGTTGAATCTGTGCTCTTTGACTTTGTTGTTGACTTCCTCGAAGTTTTCGCTGCCTAAAATTCTTCTATTGGTGAAGAATATGAATATGAATAGAATAGATAATGTGCGACGGATTCTCACAATAAAGGAACATATTGATGATAATTGGCTAATAATGCATTCCCGATATCGCGGTAAGGGTTACGGTAATTATCGGGCGTTTCATTTTGGGTCATAGTTTTTGTCTTCTAATGACGATTCTTCGTCTTCTAGGCCTTTTTTGTTACTAACTATTTCTTCCTTGGGCAATAAAATGGGTTTTTAGTGCATTTTCCTTGACTACGAAAAACCTACTTGATTAAATTGGTGTATGGTTGGTTACGGTAACTTCTCACGTTTCTAATTAGATTGAAAATGATCAACATATTAGGTTGTTATTTGTCTGGTTTTTTCTCCGGAGATACTGTACTTAATTTCCAACTAATTTTCTGTGCTTAATTTTTTGCCGTAATTTTACTTTGGGAAGAATATAATTCAGGTTTTTTTGTCCTCCTCCTTGCATATACTTACTAGGCGAGGGATGGAAGGAAAAACGAAACAGAGTAAGTTTCATGCTTGCTTTGCGCTAGATACCTAATATGTTCTCAAGATATGGATCATTTAGGTAGAGTCACTTTATAAGTCCTTCAAAGAGCATCAGAAACGAATGGGTGTTGCGCCGGAACTCGATCCTGAACATGAACGAATTTCTGTAAGTCTGAAAATGCAACTAGCAACTATGAAAAAGAAGATATTCTTTTGCTGTACCGCTAAATAATTAAACGTTTTACAGGAACAACAGGCAAGCGAGCTGTGCGCGTTCATAGGAATTGGTGCTCCTTCTGACCAAGAGCGACAGCAGCTGGATTTTTCTAACGGAAAAGTTAGTAGTTTATAAGAGCATAGTTCTACTGATGTGATAAAGTGCTTTTTATATTTAGCACTCGGGTTATCAGATTAATGAACAAGTTGAATCATGTATTTAACACTATTTCATCAGGGCTTCAAAAGCTCTAGATTATCACAGAATCATCATTTTGCAGTTAATTCTCCATGAATTAACTTATAAGAAAGTGTGCAGAGGTAGCATCCAGCTCAATTAAAGTACTAGGCTTAAGTATTACGTATACGGCTTTTTAAAGTCTTTGCATGCTCATGTGTTCATCGCTGCATTTATATGATGCAACTTTCATTTTCTCACATATTTTCGTATTTTTGGAGCTACTTCTGAAATGTTAATTACTCTTCAATACATTTTCAACGATGGCAACATGGGAGGCTTTTGTTTTGGAAAGATCGACAATGTTGAAATTATATGGTAGATCCGCTTTCAGTGTCAAACGAATTTTCAAAAGGATCAATGTTTATCAAAATTTACTCTCAAAGTCTGACCCGTCCACTGATAATATAATGAGCTTCGGACGATTCTAGATGGTTTCCAGGACTACTGCGCAGCTAAAACACTCTACATCAGTGATTCTGATAAAAGAAAATACTTTGAACTGTCAATTCAGTTCTTCTATGGTTGTGGTGTTGAAATCGGACTATTCCTTTCACAGCGGATCAAAGTAAGTTTCTGCTCATGGTTCGGTATGATTATTTCTATAGTAATCGACTAATTTTAGGTGATCAGCAAACCTTCTAAAAAGAAACAAAGTATGAAAAACACGGATTGTAAATACTTGTGTATTGCTTCGGGTACTAAGGTGAGTTTCTGATGTGAAAAGAAAAAAATTTGAAAATTTGCTTGAAACTGTTATCTTGAATCTGAGGGTGCGCTTAGCTCTGATCGTCAATGACCGTATAGTTAGTATTTCTCGTTTGAACAAAAATTGAGAAATAAAGGAAACCAGTCGTTCAGCTTTTCTTTTCTATCTTTTATCTAGAATGTCTGAAAATTTTAGTTTAGGTCGCTCTCTTCAACCGGCTTCGCTCACAGACCGTCAGTACTCGTTACCTCCATGTAGATAACGGCGCTTTTCATGCAAGTTCTACGAAATGGGGAGCGTTTACTATTCATTTATGTAAGTCCATTCATTTTGTAATAGCAGTCCTTGGCGTAAAGTATAATCTATTGTTAAGTCGATGACGAACCGACCGCACCTGAGTCCGAAAACTTCACGGTCAAAGATGGTTTTGTTTATTATGGTTCAGTTGTGAAACTGGTTGATAGTGTTACGGGTATAGCGTTGCCGAGATTGAAAATAAGAAAAGTACGTTGTTCTTATCTACTTAGTTTTTACAAGTGATGTTTTGGCGTCATTCTATCATTTTCTAAGAAAGGGATTTCGTCATTAGGTCGACAAGCAACATGTTATCTTGGATGCCACCACTAACGAAGAACCTGTATCCCAACTGCACAAGTGTGCGTTTCAAATGATTGAAAACGAAACTGTCTACTTATGTCTCAGTCATGACAAAATTATCCAGCACCAGGTAAGACCTACAGCTCTAAGCTCCAAGCCTCATCCATTGACTGTATTTTCACTCATGGTTTATGAAGTCCATGGCATTACTATATTCAACTTTTACTCATACAATTGCATACTTCATCATTGTAGTCATTGTCTGAAAATGGCCAAGCCAGTCGAAGTTCTCATCATCTCGAATTTTAGATTCTTTCGAAATTGTACTTTGCTTTTCGCAGAAAGCTTCTTCTCATTCAGATCTTTCGAGGAGTTTTAGCACATCCGCCACCGCAATGCTTAAGATCCTAATACTTTCAGTTTTTATCCAACATATGTCACCTCTAATGAAAATGTTAACTATATTGAAATTCATTAGCTTCCACAAATTCATGCCAGCCAAGCACAATTTTCTTGCCTTATTTCGATGACGTTCTAGTTTTGTAAGAATTTGAATGACCAACTTCACTTAACATGTATATGAATGTATCTTAAAAACATCCAAAAAGCTGTATTTTCTCCCAAATAAAACTTGCCCGAGGTTAGTATTTATCCTTTCAGAATCTATCGCTAATCCTTAGGTTTTTTTTTCGTCTTCTCAAGGGCCGTTAAAAAAAATGCTTTATGAATTTCCGTAGTGTATGGTAGCACACCGATCACCTCTCCTATAGAAGAAGTTGAAGAGCTTCGAGGGAGGACTGCTGAAATGTCAGCTATCGCTTTCCAAGGGAGGAATTCCAACTTGGCGTAAGTTTTATGCAGGAGAGGTGGGGGTCTGGTTTACCGTAATCCAGAATACAAATTTATCGACTTCTTTCGACGTCGAATCTCGTATCTGCAATAGCAAGGCAATTGGATGTGCGGGATAACGTTCAAAGGAACACGATGAGTTTTCCAATGTTATCACTGGTCCTCGCTGTCGTACTAGCGTTGGAAGCTGAAACTGAATTTTGGTTCCTAGTCTTTGAAATTTTTCATTGCAAACACATCCGAAACTTGTGTTAATATATTTTTTGGATTGACATTTACCTTTGAAACAGTAGAAATGCCCTCCTCCATAAACACGTAAACTTATTAACTCAACTACTCCCACTGATTGAGAAATTATGAGCAATTGTTGAAAATCCAGCGCGGTCGCGAATGTGTTAGGGGCTCATTGATTTTCCGGCAGACGGCTACAGTAATCCAAGCTGGGTTTGGTGTTTACGCACCCGATACATTATCCGCACGACCAGGTCGGCTGGCCACTTTCTCACATATCTCATTTCTTTGCTGATTTACTTTCCTATCTATTCAACTCTAATGCTCTGAAGCGGTAAATATCATATGTTGTGATATAAGATTCAATGAAGTATTGTTCTTAAGGCTACCATAATAGACGCCACTCATCATCAGATAAGTGATGGTGCTGCTTGGACAATCATCTCTACTGACAAGGTACAGAATTGGATAACTGTTTGGGAGTGGTTGTTCCGTCATATCCAAATGCTTAAGTGTTTTTATAGGCTGAATATCGGTTCTATGAGGCAATGGGACCTGTATCTCAACCGATAACGCCAGTTCCTGTGGTCAATAGTCTGGATATCACTGGTAGCGATTCAATGGCACGTGTAGAGTTGACTGGTTATAATATGAAGCCAAATCTCAAAATTTGGTTTGGAACAACACCAGTGGAAACCATATACAGGTTCATCATCATTAACTGTGAATCATCTCGATGAATACTGAGTGCGTGAAACTTGTCGAATTTCGAAAACCTATGGGACCGACACTTAGACGGTCCAAACATTTCTAAAACATCCTATGCTTCAGGTTAAGCATGCTTTGAGTCGAATTTCTATGGGGACGATGCAAAGCACCATAAATCTTGGAAATACAATTCCTTAGTTTTTTTTTATTGAGCCTTTTTCGACGTCTGATATTGCATGTTATGGTAGACGTGCATTCAGACGGTTTCCTCCGTCTCATGAGTAGCGCATTCCCTCTACTAGGAGTAGCAAGAACCGGACGTGCCACAGTGCTCGTCAAGCGAAATAACGCGTGTTGCTTGCACCGCCTTGTTTTCAATCGATGTTTTGCAGTTCTTACTGTATTTGAATATTGCCTTCACTCGACTGACTTTCAAAAACTTCGTCAAAGAAGGCATAAAAAGTCTGTGAAATAGATATCGAAGATCTTCAACGAGGTTTTGAAAAATTAATTGAATGAGGAAATCTATGGAAAATTTGACGAAGAGAAGAGTGCAGTCTTTCAGGTCGGACGAATCGCTTACATGCCAGGTGCCATCGCACTCAATTGTTAAGAGTGAAGCGTCGGGATGGGATTTTGGCGGTGATGATGCAGAAGTACCCATCACTCTTGTCCGAGATGATGGAGTGATATACTCAACCCCGATGATGTTCTCGTACAAATTGCTCAAGGTGCAACAAAGACAAACACGATACGGTCATACTTTTAGCTGATTACATTACTCATCAGATCGTCTCAACTTATAGAGCAGCGAGTTTCTAGAGTGGCACTAATATTGAAGGTGAAGTCGATGCGTAAAAATGTTGTTTTATTATACTCGTTTTGAGCAAAACTTATCTGTTTATCGGTCTCTATTTGGCATTATGACGTATCCAATGTGTCAGCATTTTATATAATGATGGCCAGTATTCTAAATTTTTCTTTATTTTTGAAAACATCAAGAATTTACCCACATATCATCAACAGAATCATTGTGGTGATATAATTTGAAGATAAGGTCTACGGTTGCTTTCCAATTTGTCCACACGCTATTATCATAAGTGATTTCTGCATACGAGTCCTACAGATCCTAATTCTCTAACAATTTTCCTTTAGGCTCATCTTGTTTTGGTTCATTACTTTCCTCTAACATTAACATTACTTCCGTAACCTTAAGAATATATCGATGAACTTACGACTGATTGTTCATTTTGATATGATCTCTTGGGTGCATTACAGAGCAAGTGAAAATGTGGCGCTAGTAAACTGAACCCGTGCTCGTATTTCGGTGTATGAGGGAAGGTGATATTCCATCGTAAAGATATCAACGCCCATAATATGCTTGCTCTTCTATTCTTTAATGGATGAGGATAGCTGGCACAGCCGCTCACTCGTTTGTTGTGCATTCAGTCTGCTCATTTGTACTGTCAACTATTGGTTTGTAAATAAATGAAGTTGACGCTTAATGTTCCTTCTTTGCACAATATCGTATGAGTCAAAGAACTTTTTAGATACTCCAAAAATCTGTCTGGAAGTTTGTGCTCAGCGTTTCTCAACAAGTCCACTCCATTTCAATCCATAGATATTTCACTTTTTCACGACATCTATCCGATGAACACCTTACAACTGCATGAATGGAATCAATATGATTTTTGTGAATTTCGTCTAGGCGAATGTGTACGTTCAAGAGAAAGATATTATAGAACTTTTCTAGCACCACAGAAATGCAGGAGAACGTCTAGATAAGACATTACCTGATCGACATTAGGAAATTTTCTCTTTTTTTCGACCCAATGTGTTAAATCGATGAGATTTTTCAAAGTGCGTCTATAACGAATTATGTTAAGATCTATCTAGAATAATTCAAAAGTGTACATAAATTCGGATTCATTAAACTTGCATTCACGACCTCGAGTCAATTTTGAAAGTAACACCTGAAGATCTCAAACCGTCAGAGAAGATCATTCTTGCTTATGCGTCTATTGCTAATCCTACTTTGCGAATTTTGCTTTATCGTTATAAAAATCCATGATAAAGTTGTACCTGCTACATTTCATGCGTGTTTCTGTGTGGGGACAATCATGCATGTACACTGGTTATAAAAACACGGAATACAGCCTTCAGTGATGATCAATTCTTGGAAGATATGCCATGCATTCAAATCATTGAGCATCGCTTTCCCGTTCGTGACGGCAATGAAAACCGCTTCCTCAGCGTGAGATCGAAAAGCGGCGCGTGACTTTCATTACTTAATCCTTTTGGGGCGTTGTGTATCCAAAAAGATGCACGGTTTTCTGGAGACTTTCCCCGCTGGAGAAGATTTGTTCCCCACATTTATCACGTTTAGTTGAAAGTTTACATTTCGACGTTTCAGCAATATTTTTGGTCATTGGATAACTTAAATCTCGACGATTCCTGAAGCACGAATTGGTTTCCAGAAAAGCTCTTTTCAAACGCTTTGAGAACAAAGAGAAGAGTTTTCATCGCCTCAAGAAGATTTCCAGATGTTTTCCAGCGCTATAATTCAGCACGATTTTCTCTATACAACCATACGCTACTATTGGGAATATATCCAAGTGCAAAGCGTATAATCCTTTCGTTATGTGAAGGCTTGCAAAATCGAAACCATCTTCAAAATACCATTTTCCAAGCTATCTGGTAGGTACTCAAAGTGCTGAAAATCCCTGCACAAACCTCAGCCGAGCAAAAAGTGCGCGCCGAAAGTGAAACCTAATTTTCTTTTAGGTGCTACATCGCAATAGAAGCGTTTTTCTACAGGCCAAGTAGACCAATGAAATTGTCTAGAATTAAGCTTTCGAATGTTCATTGAATATGTTAGGAGAAGGCAGGAAAAGCTCCGTCCTCGAAATGGTTGATTAGCGTTTTTTCGCCTTGAAGGAATTTTTTGGATTTCTCGAATCTGATGCATCACGGTTCACTCTAACCGCTCATAAGTTTTTAGAGGACATACAGCTCCTATGTGTGATGAAAAGCACTAGTTTACTAAGCAGTTATGATGTCTTCACATTCAGTGAATTGTAATAAATATTAGAAAGGACATTGCGAAAATCTCTTAGTTTCGATAGTTTCTATCTTATGCAATATCCAAAAGTTGTCACAGAAAATGAAAATTAGAAAACAGTGAATATTTGGTTAAACATGATGGTGAATACTGCATGCTATACCACTTCATCGATAGTTTTCAATAATTTTTCGATTATCAGCGTACATCAAGAACTGGAACCACATAATTGAAAAACAGGCGATCGATGCAATCGTCCATTTATTTTATAGGCATTATCCACCGTTGCAGCCTTTGGCGGTGGACGTGCCTACTGATTCTGCGTGTTCTAGGTATTTTTTCAACTGACTGACTTCAAGGCGATTCCCTGTACTTCCTTCAGTTCCGAGCCTCTCAAAATCTATTCAGTGTGACCCACGTATACATGGTTGTGACCTTTCATCAGTAATCCGTAGACCTGATCCGCCCAACTGCTTCCCACAAGTGTCCTGCCCATACATTTGGATGTATGGGCTTTTTTGATTTGTGCATATTATCTATAGATCATATATGCGAATAGGTGTCAAATATTTTTTGCATTACGAAAGAATTCTGTGCATAAAACCACAAGCGTTTTTGTTAAGTATGAGTACTACACATTCCCTCTTTTCTCATTGTTGTCACTCTTCCGCCATTCACTGTCTTTGGAGGTGTGCCTTTGGAAGTGGTCGACTGAGATAATTGCAAGTGAATTTTACCTATCAAAGCTCTGTGGAAAGGGAAACGTATGAAACTTCGGTCAATATTACTCTGTGTTGTCCTCAGTCACATCAAGAGGGCACTGTTGAAGAGGTGATTGGTGAGCGGTCAAAGAAGGTATTACGACCCACATTTCTAACCTCCTTTCTAATGGCAATAGGAATTCAATGAAATGTAAGGCTCAGGTGCAAGAAACCAATCGACTTCTACGAATCACATATGGCCGATATTCAGGAGTTTATGCAACCATATAGGGAAAGATGAGTTCACTCTCACAATATAGGCAAGAACGCGCAACTTGTTTTTCTTCACTTTATTTAATCGTCTCACAGTTCTTTATACTTCTACCAATCAGTCCATTTTTTCGTCTTTTCCGTGAACGTTCTAAGTTGAGCACGTCTCCTTGCACTCTCGAGTATAACCTGTCTGTAGCGTTCCATAGAGCTTTCGTCACTGATTGCCGTAGAGAGTTAAAGGGTGGAGATCAACCCCACGTTGCGCTGCGACGAGAGTCACAACCATTAGGCCATACTCCATCCCCGAGTGGGCAGTCAGAAATGGAAATATGTTTGTTTTCAAAGAATGTTGAATTCTTATCGAAAACTATGGGTTTTAGGACGCATGGACGCTTTTCTCACTAGAAATACCTATAGAAATCTCCTCGGCATTATGCAATTTTCCCGTAACAGTGAAGTTTTCCATCTAAATTACACTATATGGCTGCCAAGAAAACCCGCTGTGAAGTTTAGACGCTCGACTAACTACTCTGAAAGCTGTGTATAAATTTTCGTCTTTGGTACTGTGAATTAAGAAATCCTCTCCAGAAATTAAATTTAGTAGTAAAATCTCCATTTTTCCGGCTATTGAATGACATTTTTTAATAGTCTAGTTAAACATTGAGAAGGGTACTTTACCCCTATCCCCACCCATTTACAGCTCTGAGGATAACGCCTTTTTTGCTCTTCTTTTGGAGTTTTAACCATCATTCGTTTGCTTAATTCTCGAGATTTTCAACGGTACATTTTATCTCTGAAGGCGTGCTTATCACGCTGAGGTAGTAAAATAAAATTATGTTCTACATTCAAGGATTTTTTGTTGGACAAACTTTTGCCCCAGACTTTATTAATAAATTGATAGTTTAAATCTTAATGATTTAAATCGTAAACTTTTTTTGGAAACATTCATTGTTGCGACGGAACACTGGAAATAAAATTGCATTTCACACGCGGTGCGCATTCTCTGCTCCGCTGTGTGGATGGGATTTCGAAACACTGGTTTCAAGCCACTTCGCTTTCGGAACATCACACGCCCTGGCCGACAAGAAATGCGCGCCGAGTGTGAAACACAATCTTTCCTTGTCTGCAACAACAGACCAAAAACTCCTTTTTGAAAACCAAGCATATCACTGAATTTGTTGAGATTTGTGCTATCGAGTGATTATCAAAAGTTCAGGGAAAAAGCTGTGTTCAGCGAAAACCGCTCTGGTATGCAATATAAACATTTTTTGCTGAGCGCAAAAAAAGTTTTTTTCCGAAAAAATACACCGTTCGAATTTTCGAGATTCGAGCTGTCGAATAACTTCTAAAACTATAGAAGAAAGTAAAAAGCGCGTTTTTCCCGAAGAGCTGAAAATGGGTGTGGATAGGGGAAACGTACCGCAAGAAGTGCTACTTGTTAAATGTAAGATGTATAAACTCAACGCAACAAGGCTTATCTGTTAATCCGTGTTAATGTATGACAAAGGTAACCTGCCATTACTGAGGTTTGATGTACCAGTTGTTAATTATTGAAATACTTGGAGTAGAAACTCTGCTGCATCAGTGGAAACTTTCGAAATTTTAGGTGAAGAAAATGCACCGATTTTGAAGAACTGCTTCACAAAATCATGAATGCAAACTCTATCAAGGCTTACTCCAAGAACACACTGGAAAACCTTCCGTATAAGGTTTTCCCAATAGTTGTACATTGTACAAGATGTATTTGCGACTTACACTCTCATAATATCATTGAAAGAAGTGTGAAAGAAGTGTTGGAAATGCTTTTTCATCCTAAGGACGTGCTTTCGCATTCAAAATAGGAATTTTTAGGATAATTGGGCGTTCTTTGTACTAGGAACTTGTTTGTAGGAACCCCTTCACTATTAACCTACTTATTGTAGACACAAAGCTTATAATCAAAATTTTTATATACAGCTGCTAGCAAAACCCACTGTGATCAGAAAACCGAGCTAAATATTCCAAAAAAAAAGCGTTACCTTTTTGTGGTTACTTGAGCATAGTATAAAACGAGAAAGATCTTCAAATAATCGTGTACCAGTACCAGGTACACGCCGTCTCGAAAGGGTCAAATGTGATTTCTTTAAATGCGTTTTTGACTTACACAACGAGTTGCGGTGAACTAGGATGTACTAAGTGGTGATATCCACCCACAAAACTCTGCACATTGGTGCCGTTCGTTACAAGCATGATGCTGGTTCGACACCGCTCTAGGCTCGCAAAGCTTCTCAACTATCCAAAATGACGAAATTGGTATTACATTTGCCTGAGCTGTGCTCATTGCTTATTATTTAAATGGCAACCCTCTCACCCAATTATCCCATGACTCCAGGTGGAACTGAATCGGCTAGCATATAATTTTTATAGAAGTGAAGACCTATCAAACCTTTTGGTTGATTTTCAGAACATTATGAATTTTTAGGAAAGAAAAAAAGAAAAAAGAAAGAACTCAAGCGCACGTGCCTAACTTGAGGGTCAGCAGGAAACATTTCCTGCTCTTGCAAATGATGAAGAAACATTTCGGATTGAGCCGGTTGCTTGAGCGTAGAGATAACGAGTACGCAGCTCACTAAGGTTAGTTTACACTGATCCTGCCTCGAAATGCAGGTGAGTTTCAACGGGTAGGTTTATTGTTTACCGTTAGTTAAGTTATCTCATACCTTCTGTGTATCCTTGATTCTTGCGGTGATGTTGTTGTTGGCCATCACCACTTATCATTCCTTAAGATGCTTCAGCATCTTGAATTGATGTTTTAGTGAATCCTTACAACTTGAGACGGACGCCGAGTGTGAGTTCTTCAAGTATGAGTTTGTTGCTTCGTTCCCTGAGAATAGAATTGTTGAAGTGCCCGGTGATAAGGTGCCAAAAGTGGGTTCTCTAACCCAACTAAGTATTAGGCAATAAGGTTCTTTGGTGCTATGGGTGTAATCACAGCTGCACGCTTTACTGTTACTGGGTGATCGGAGTACTGAATGTCTAGTTGAATTAAATTAACCGTTCCTACTACTAGAGCAAAGAGTGGGGTTCAGTGTGTGGTGTGGGATACTAATGAACCGGGCGACACCGCCTAAGTGTACGCATGGTTCTGATCTAACAGGCTCGATAAGTTTTGAATACATACAAACTAGGGCAAAGGCCGCTCAGAAATTGAGTTCGACTTTTCCACGAGCACCTTTGACCACCGCTTGACTATGGCGATTCATCGACAACTCTAGATGCTCAACAGTTAAATGATACTACATTATACATATAACCGTGCCCCACACGGCATATTGTAGGATTTCCTACGTTGAGAAATTGCTTTCTCTGCAAGCTCGTAACTAAATTTGAGAAACACAAGCCGCCACTTAAGATTTTCTAAGGTAAAATCTAAATCTTGGACTCAATTGATGATTTAAATAATGTTTGTATGATGTATTGAACCAAAGCTGTGTTACAAAGGACCTGAAAAGTAGAGAAAAAAACTTGAAGATCATACACTGACTTCTGTAACTAGTATATTATCCATATTAATTTGTTTTAATATAGTTCTCATAATTGATTCAGCAATGTATCATCGTAGAATACCAAACACCGTGAGAACGAAAGACCTACGTTTTTTTTATTCCAAAAGATCTCGATAAGCTGATGTTAGGTAAAGTGAGATTTGAGATACTGTCTAAGCGTAAAGGTTTTTCTGAATTTCCAGAGGTCTAAAGGAATGTGATTACAATCTATATTTATTACCCACCTCTAAGTACATTTGGTTTTTTCGTTGAACAAATATCAAGCCGTACCTGGCCTCTAAGTTGAGATGATATCGGCAGTTACAATTTTTTAGAATTTTTGTCGTCTCTGACCAGATTCATCCGAAATGCCACACATCCCTAAGACACAGACCGAGGTAAAGCGTTTTGCCGCCATCGTTAACATTTGAAAATCATGCTGAGGCACTAAATGAGCACTTGTTATAGCGCCTGTCAAAATAGAGAAAACTGCTTAATGTAGAAGTGGAGGGACTTCCAGTACAAGGAATGGTTAAACGGCACTATCAACTTAAAAATAATAATATCTGGAACCGGCGCAATGACGTATCTTCAACGATTACTCAATGAGGTTCTCCATTGCTTCGAGAAAAAAAAATGTACCGTCAAAATCCATTCGCTTCATTTCTTCCTCTTAGCTTCTTTTCATGAACTTCCTTTTCTTGCACATGGGTTTGAATGATTTAAGATAATTAGTTGCTGCCTGATTATGATATCTCTTCATGATCTTCTGAAGGATTACCGTTTTGCCGCGCCTGTGGGTGCACTTTAGAACGTACGATTTGCTATGCACTGCGTTAAAGCCGTTCTCTAGTGTTATCAACGCAAATTGGGAACATCTTCGGTCTTTCATGTGGAGACCTGGTCAAATGTAGAATATTGCTCGAAATCACTTGCGCCGTGGAAGAAACCTAATCGCACGCTAGCAAATCCTCTTCCCATCCTCACGAGCCGGCGATATTGCTAACAGTGTTGATTAGGGGACAGGCTGGAACGGCGTTCTCGAGGCTTCGTAGAACAAATCTTATACAATAAGTATTATTTCAGTGAAGAAAGAGTCATGCTGAAGTCAATTCCAATTCAGAGGAAGCCACCTATGTCTAAGTAGGAACGATGAAATGTAATTACGGGACAGCATGTAGTTTGTTGTTCACGCAGTGGTAATCAGAGCTATCGTTCCAGCATGGCCGCTGCACTGTTCAAACTACCGTCTGAGCAGTAAGAACCGGTTTTCCCGAGCGAGCTTACAATCTATTACATCACCTCAAAATTAACTGCGGTTTCAGACCGTGCCGAAATCGCAGTTCGTAGTTTGTTTAGAATGGCGAGAATGGTAGAATGGTCGACGTTGAGTTCATCTACAACATTCCGTGTAGTCTCAAGAGGATCAGTTTCGATTATTGCTTTTCCATGACTTTTGATAAAGTTGACACAAAAATATTGCGCATAAAATCTTATGTAACATAACCAGTCATATTTTAGAATTTATTCCAATATAAAGTGGTTCATTCAACAATAAACAAACCTTTCTTGCAACACACTACTAATTTGGGAAATATATCAGCTCACTGAGTTGGCTTACTTTCGGCAGTGAATATTAGATGATTTGGTTCTACAAATATTTAACCCTCACTTTGTTGATGGGGGAATTTTTTTCTCGGCAAACAGTCGCCAATTCTTATTTATGTGAGGGAGGTTCTCTGTTCCGCTACTATATTTCTTCCATGAAAGTAACAACTCTCGGTTAACGGCTTCAATTCTTAGTCGAACTTCTGGATGTAGATGTGCCACGCTGTTGAACAACTCGGGTGATCACCCATAAGGACGAACCGTCTAGGGGCAGATAAGCGTCAGTACACTTTCAACGTTGAAAATTTCTTACTTTCTTTGATACTTGGAGGGTCCATCTTCAGAAATTGTGCGGACTCCAGCATATTTTCTATTCGTTCCTTCTTCACCCGATAGTCGTCCAAGGTTGTGGCGTGATTTGAGCATGGTGGCTGGAGTGAGTTTCATACCGTGATTTGTGCATTATCGGCAGCTGCGGGTACAGGTGATTAATTCCTTTTGTAAACACATCCTCCCAACGTGTGGGTGGTCATACTCGAGATCGGGTGTGACCACGTGGAGTCCACTCTACGGCTCGTTTCATCTATCTGCCGTCTGATCTTCCGACTATATGACCCTTACTACACTGGAAATTTCTGACAATAAGATTTATTGGAAGATTTATAACGTTTTCATTCCCCAAAATATACCCTATTGTGGCTAGGTAGAAACAAAAAATCCAATTAAATGGTATTGCTTAGAGAGGGAAACGTTTCGCGGTTGTAGGGTGAACAGCAGCTATTGTCACCTCGTTGATGTTGAATGTAATTGTTCTATGTTTACTGTTTCAATTCTACTTATACCACTGAACCTCAATGTATTTCACGTACATTGTGTATGATTCCTTTTATACTTATAATGAAGTCATGTGATTTCACGAAATGGGGCAAAAATAGTGTTATCTCTAGTTTTCAGAATATCGATTGCTGGCGGAGAATCCATCACCAAAACAGTGGTGATATCACTGGTAATTATGGCAATCTTCCTGTCTTGGTAGTCTGATAGACGGGGATTGATCATGGTTCATATATCCGACTGTCACTCCCAGAGATTTTTATTATTCATATAACTAAGCTTTGAAGTTCAACCTTATTGTACGGCTGATCCCATTTCAAATTTTTAGAGCTTCTATTACTTCAAGACATTAGAGACCTTACGGACGCTGTAGCTTCTGATATCACGGTAATTATGCCCTTATGAAACCATTTGTTAAAGGCCAAGCCCATTTCAGTAGCCACTATGATTTCATAAACGAAGGAATAATGATCTCATCTCAAGCATTTAGTTCGCATCATGAAAACATATTACTGATTATTAATTCATTTTCAACCCTTTCATGAGGTCTGTTATAGCACTTATATAGTGTCAAGAGATTGGCTCAGACGAAAGGCACCGTGCTACTGATAAGGCTGAAAGACCGAAACACGAGTTTTGCACAATACAAGTGTCATAACAGGCCTCATGCAAGGATTGGATTACGTTTTCAGATTATATTGTTTTAGGCGATGTCTTAAGCAGTCAAAAATTAAGGTAGTATCAAATTCACCACCCTTAAGCAATCGAATGTTAATCATTGCAGTGTCGAGTGATATAGTCACTTGTCACACGCGCAGTGTAGCATGTTCATCGTCGATTCCTTCACAAGTAGAGGGTGTATTCCCGTACAAGAGAATGGGTCAAACGAAAGGTAACATGCTACTGATGATACTGAAAGACCGAAACACGAGTTTTGCACAATACAAGTGTCATAACAGGAAAAGGCTTTAAATATGTTATCAAATTAAATGATTTTGAGCGATGTTTCAAAAAACACTTGATTATGAACGTATTGAGTCATTAAGATTCCAGTCGCCAGCCAGCCACGTTGTGATTGATTTATCTCGAATGTGTCAACGTTTTATTATTATTGTTTTCTGTTTTTGCTTTGTAGAAGGACTCTAATTTGAGACGAAGGTCACATACAAAATAGCTATAAACACTGAGTATTAATGTACACCTCATGCAGAATATTACGCACCTCAAATCTAAAGAATATCCTCATAATTTTTCAAAAATTCTTCAGTGCTTGCGATATAATTTCAAATTTTAACGTTTTATAAGATTAGTTCAATGGTCTCACAAGAAGTTACTAAGTGTGAAATGTGAGTGAGATCTCATCCACGAAGAGACACTACAAGAATGATTCTTTGTATAACGGATTTGTGATGACTATGCAACCTCTTATTTTGACTGTTTTATTAAGACCACGCTCAAACTTCATTATATCTCATACTTATTATTTGAGCCAGTCGTGTGGTTTGTTATGGGCTCTAATACAGCTAGGGCTTTGAAAGAGCCCATGACAGACCATATGACGTGTTTGCTCAAATAATAAATATGATTACTATGAGATGTAATTATTTTCTATGATCTTATATGTTGAAAGAGCTTGTAATGAAGAGTTGAAGCGATTATAGCTTCAACGCTGATCCGATCAAAATCATCTGTCAATCAAATTTGATAAACTTGGAGCAAAATTGTTTATTGTGGAAAGTAGACATGTACTTGAGCACTATGTCTGTTTTCGAGTAAGTAGAACTCATATTTGTGAGCACTTTAACATATCACAGATGAAATTTCAATACACAGTCGTATATCATGTGAATTCTACTCTTTCATTAAGAATGTTTGAGATATAGCCAGATAATCCGTCTTTACGAGGCGATTGAGCCTAGGCACATCTTCTATCCATCTCATCCTTCGCAAATTTCATCTATCATGACGGCATATCTCAAACACCGTAACTTCTGCCGCTGGTGTTACTCGGTGATTCCTGATCGTTTCCAGCTACGAATATAGGTGTTTGACTCGAAAATCCGACATTGTACTCCCATATGGAGATGTAGAAAGAGCTTAATATTTTAGATAGCATTATATGACTCTGCTCATTCATCCGTTCAGTCTCTTATCATTATATGACCAGTTTATCTATGCATATTTTGTACACCGAATGTATTTGAGAAAACGACGTTCCGGCAATGTTTTGTGCACAGTGGTGCAAAAAATTCCTGACGTGGATAAAGCGTCAGCACACATCTCATCTGCATAACGCAGCATCACGAGAAAGTTGAAGCAAGACGCCGAGGTCAGAGTTTTTGGCTCATCATTTAATTATTGGCTGCTCTACGGCATACAAATGCGGCTCATGCGGTAGTTCTAGAAATTTCTCCTTCGTGTAGCTTTCAAACAATATCGAAATCACTAGGTACATGGGCGATGTGTCCTCTATGATCGGATTTCAAAATCCTCAAATGAAAACTGTTAACATTCGCATTACGGCTCATGATCTGACAGACTTTTCCTTTTTTACGCTACATTGAGCTCTGCCTGCTTCGTTTCCGCCCTATTGGTTTTTTTTTTTTTAGAAATGGCGACAAGAATTTTATAACAGTGACTTGGTAAGATTTTTACTTGAATGCTCGAGTTTTTAGAAACTTTTTCGCATGCGCGATAGGATAATTTTCCTGTATAGTTCTTGGAGCGCAATCAACAAGTAAATTGGGATTAAGAAAGTTACGTTGATCATCCTTGTGAGAATGACTGAGCTTGAAGTCTTTTACTGGCTTGAGTTACTTTTCTTTCAAAAACGGGCTGTCATACTGGGTAAATGAACTCCTCCAGCTCCATTTAACCATGTTGCAATGTTAGATCTGAAGCTGTGCCACTTTCGTGGTCTATCTCGTGATCGAATATGAGTAGAAAATATCCGTATTGTCTTTCTTTTTCGGTAATTTTGTGGTCCAAGGTTAGATTTGAGGAAAAAAAAGGTTGATGTAAAACTTTTACATCATTCGTCCATATTACGGCATTTGACTTTGATTGCATTATTGTTCAGCAAGGCCATTACGGAACAATATATACGCACAGATTCCGTTGGACCGTTTTGAGCATGTACGTTTGTGAAAGTTCTCATGCTAGGATCACCTGGGGATGGCTTCCTTTATCAGTGGTCTCAAGTCTGTTGAAGCGTAGTCAGCTTCCAGTTTTCTTCTCTGCTTTAACAGCTCCTTAGTAGTGGCAGGTATGCGTTTAAAAGGTCTTGCTCAAAGAAATGCTCTACTTTCCTTCAAATTTTTATCAAAAGAACAACTTAAACTCTTCGTTCAATTCCTTCTTGATAACTGTCAAGTTAGGAAAACTTTCTTCTAGATTGTTGATTTCATAGGCACAGATATGATTATGTCAAAGAAGCACCGTTTTCTACTTGATATAATTATGCTAATATTCCTAGAGCATGATGCTTGTAGATGGGAAACGGCTCAATAAGGTTAGTGGTTTTCGTATGAGGTCAAGTGATGGTTAACGGATGGATGCACAACAAAACCTACTCCGTTAACATTTTGCGTCAGGTTTTTTCCACAGAGAACGACTGCAGTCCACTCATTTAAGCAACTCACACTCTATTTTGTTCTTCTTTTGCTTCTAAACTTTTAAACCTTTGTCAAGCGAGCACATAAACTTTGATGCGATATTAACGTCGAGAAGAAAGTAAAGATCGATGTCATAAGAGATTGTTCTGATGTTGAAGATGTTGAGCAAAAACCTCCATATAGTTCTCGTAAACGTATTGTTTTCATCCATTTAAGATCAGTATATAATACAGATAACTCACAGATGACTGCGAATAACTAACTGGTTTCGTAATTTTAGCAGAAATCTTGCGAGTCACTGAACAAGTAATAACTTGGTTCACAAAAACCGTCTAATAGCAACATATCCAAGGACTCCTTGTTTTTTCTTTTAGAGCCGACCACGAGGTTTTGGTATTTGGATTTATTTAAGCACCTGGCGTTTCGGCGGTTTCGCCTTCTTTAGAGCCTGGAAAGACAAGACCAGGTTGTCCACAATCCAGTCAGCCAAAAACCTAATTACTTTATCACAAAGAAAATTTTCAAACCGAAATTTCAATAAAAAGCTAAAAATGTTGAGTGTTTTGAACCTTTTTTCACCTTTTCCATGCGTGCTAACCATTGTTCAGCCACAACTCTTTGCGTCTAATAACAACCCTATAGCTGAATTTTCAATAACTTCGTTGTAGTTGAACGGCGGTTTTACATCACACTTTACGAAATATCAATGAATGGAAATGGACGATTTGAAAAATACGCGAATATTCAATATAAAATAGGATTATTCAAAGAAAAGTTGGTATCAGTGTAGTTCTGCTTTTGACCTTATTTGGACTTAATTATTTGTCCAAAATGCTTCAAATAGCCTTCCATAGCAAAATGAGCGGATTAAATTATCAATAAAGAATGTTATCGTCTCGTTGCTCTGCTCAATAAACTGCCACAAATCGTGTACTGCTCTTAATACTCCATCCAGGTGGAACCTCCCCCTGCGGTTCTTTTAGAGCTTCATATCAGAATTTCCAATCGACTATTTTGAGACCTCTTTGAAAATTCAATATACTCAGTCTGATAGAATGTTCTAAACCTTTCGAGAGGTGTAGCATGGCATTTCTAGTGCTATACGTACGTTACGGCGTTCTCTTACTATCCCATCAGTACCACATACACTACGGCTCACCTCTGCTACTATTAATAGGTGGGGGAAAAAGTTTCGAGAAAATGGTAACTTTTTTGGATGTCGTCTATTTTTTGTGTTCTGGGCTCACTTGAAAGCCCGTCTTCTCCCGCGTTGATTGGTAGATAATTTATCTAATTATTTCAAAATATAGTTAACAAGCGAGCAAATTAGGTTGTTGATGCTGCACGAATGGCTGTTGGGTTCAAATGCAACAGTGGCAAGTGAACGCATCAATCTGGCTTGGGGTGAAGACACAGTTGGCAAAAGTACGGTGTACAGGTGATTCTAAACATTTCCAATATTCAAAAATCAAGCGAAACCAAAAAAAGTGATTGTTCAAAAGATTGATGCGTTCACTTGTCACCGTTGCATTCTAATCCAACAGCCATTCGTGCCTCATCAACAACATAATTTGCTCCCTTGTTGGCTCGCACCAAAATGTTCTCAGTGAGGTCTCAAAATAGTCGATTGGATGGTATTCCTATATGCTTGCTTAAAGGTGTAAGTCATTAACAATCAATAACTCTAGAACGCGGCATAAAGTTATTCTTTTTTTCGTCTAGAGTATTAAATTTTTGGCGCCTACTGCTAATAGTAGCAGAGGTGAACTGATTGGCATAAGGTGTTGACGAAGCGTGCGAAAACGCTCAAACGTACTTATACCACCAGGGATTCCATAGCACACCTATTAGGCTTAAAATATCCTATCAGATGAAAGCTTCATAGTTGTTTGCACAAAAACCAGTGTGATAATCCATTTACTACTTACTTATATCATACCTTTCTTTTCGAGTGTTTCTTTACACCACTCTCAAATTTCAATATGCCTGATAGCTATTTTTGAGCCACGCATGTGGTCCGATGTGGGCACTTATATAGTGCAATGCACGTGTTTTGACCTTGCAGCTTCGTCAGTTGCACTGTGCTTTTTCGTTGAGCCAATTTCTCGAAGATCTTCCCTCTACACAGAGAGTTGACGACAAACGTTTTACACGAGCCGATAAGTGATAAAACCACCGAATAATTATTATTGTTTTATTCACCATTTATTGCTTTATTATAAAATCACCGAACGATAATCAATGTAACGAGTATTGTGCACTCGATTGCTTGTGGCTTTGTAGTTGTATCAAAACTTTCTTTTCCTGCAGCTGCAATACCGAAACACGCGTATTTCACTGTATAGGTGCCCATAACACGCCACATGCATGGCTCAAAAAATAACTATCAGGCATATTAGTCACTTATTCATTTATTTTGCCCTGGCCGTTATCTTTATACACCTATACACTGTGCGAATTCCAGCAGTTCTTCCTGGATTGGCTTCGTTTTTCTCGCATTTATTCGCCCAAAGGTCTCGATGGTTTCACGTGTCGCCTCGGCTACTGCTCGACGATTTCGTCTTCTTTAAGATTGTCATAGAAAGCTGGTTGAGACGATTCTCCTTATAATCTCGCAAAGATAGCCGAGTTGGCGTTCGCTGGACGACTGCAAGAAAGTGTTTGAGGGAAGGGAGCGAACCAGCGCATCGCTTATCGCCGCGCTTCTTGATGATGCCATCCCGCGTCAATAACCACTGCGCTATGCGGCACACTGGGTGATGTTTACTCTACCCGATCAACTTTCCAATTAACTCAGCATTCAAGCTGAGATGGCGTCGTCGTCGTCGTCGTCGTCGATCGGATGAGCTTCTGCTTATAACTGGCACGCGACGCGACCGCGCACGCCGGGCACCTAGGCAATTGTTGTTTGTTGCCTCGGCCCGCCGAGTTTTCAGAGACGCACTCGTCAATACGCCCTGTTTTTTTCCGCTCGTTTTCTTTTCTTCTCGAAAACTTCCCTTTCTCTCGTTCTTTCCTCTCGCTCTCTCGCCTTTTCTCCCTTTCTTTCTTTTCTGCCTCCTCCTCTCTTTCTTCTCTACTTTCGCTTTTCTTCCTCTTCCTTCTCTCTTTCTCGTATTTCTTTCTCTCTTTTCTTCCTCCTTTCAATTGTACTCTGGAGTTCTTGAGGAAACACGGCGAAGCAGTAACTTTTACTATCTCTGAGTTTTTTCGTCGTATTTTTTCGAGTGAGAGGAGAAAATCTCCGCCTTACAACCGTTTCGATTCCTATTGTTTACTTTCTTTGGCCGATATATTATGAAGCAAACCTTCAAGCGAAGACCGACGAGGAACCTCGGCATTGTTCAATAAATCGGTCGTTTTTTCGTGATAAGCTGTTCCGAGGTTGGTAATAATGGTATTCACTGAATACTAGTAATGCAGTACAATAACACAGTACAGTAATGCAAGCACAACAGTGCAATAACATTGATGTAGAGTGATGTGCAAAACTTTTGCGTCAGCCGGGACTCGAACCCGCATTTCGCCGCCTTATGCGTCAGCGTGCTCTATCCCTTCAGCTACCGACGTCTGTTTTGCCTGCACTTTTCATACGCTGCAACGCATCCATCTGTCAGCAATCAACCGTCAACGATTTGGCCTTGATAATCGCTGTCGACATTGAACACAGTCGCCCTGATAGACATTGGCCACTGGATGATAAAGCAGAGTCGTTTTTATTTATTCTCGGATAGGCCAAAGTGCGGGTTCAAGTTCCGCCTGACGCTAAAGTTTTGATCACTACATCAGTGGATGTGACGTCATGCCACACCGCTAGAAGCGGTTAAATAAAAAGAATTCTGTTTGATCATCCTATACAGTAGTAAGAGTGGCTAAAATTCCGACGAGCCTTGTCTTCGTGCGAGCCTGGAAAAATCAAATTGATCTCGCAGTCCAAACATAAAGGGACAGATTTCGACGTCAAATTCATTATCCTTGCACAAGAATCCAAATCATCTACGCGTAAGACTCTGGAAGCTTTCTGGATAAATAGTAGAGGCCCTAAAGTGAACCATAAAGGGCAGTGCCTCATGGTGATTCGTGACTTCGCGCTATACCTCAGGCTGATCTTCCCGACCTGATTGAGGCACAGCCTTTTACTTATGCATTTACTCTAAGCGACTGGTCTCCAATGAATAATTGGAGGGCCTAAGGCATCTAAACGATGAGTTGGAAGGATCGACTTTCTATAAATTTCGGCATCAAAGTCAGTTATGTGAGTATCAAGGACTTAGCTGTTTGAGCCAGCGCGAGGTTGGTAGTTGTTGTTGTTGTTGATGATGATGATGCTGAATTGGTATAGATCACAGTACAAATCATTGGCTGGCGTTTCGGCTACAGCCTTCTTCAGAGCCTGGACGTACACTGTCTAGCCACGTAGTGCGGGCTCAAACAGCTAAGTCTCTGATACTTACATAATTGACTTTGATGCCGAGGTTAGTAGAAAGTCGATCTTTCGAGTTCACCGTTTGGATGTCATAGGTTTTCCAGTTATTCATAGGAGACCAGCTGCTTAGAGTCAATGCATACGTATGGCTGTGCCTGACTCAGGTGGGGAAGATTAGCTTAAGGTATGGTGCGAGACCACGCGTGATTACGAGGCGCTCCTCTTTGCGATTCATTTTTGGGCCTTCGCTAGATATCCAAAAAGCCTTTCAGAGTTTTCACGTGGATATTTTTGATCTATGTGCAAGGGTAGTGAATTTTACGTCGAATCTACTCCTTTATGTTTCGATTTCATATCGGTTTAGTATTTCCACGCTCCCAAGAAGGTGAGACTAGTCGAAATCAGCTACTGCATCAGTGTTATTGTACTGTTGCATGGCATTACAGTACTGTGTTATTGTACTGCATTATTAGTATTCAAGAAGTATTACTGTTACTAACCTCGCAACAGCTTATCAGGAAGAAACCATTGATTTATTCCAACTATGGCGAAGTTCAAAATATCATGTCTTTCGTTTCGAGTGTTTTCTTAAGACCACTGCTCAAATTTCAATATGCCATATACATATACATAGATATACATATATATGTATATACATATATATACTATATATACATATATGTATATGTACATATATATATATATATATATATGGCATATTGAAATCTGAACAGTGGTCTTAAGAAAACACTCGATACGAAAGACATGATATTTTGATAGTACCAGCCAAGAGCAATCGAGTTTACAACACTCTGTGTTCGGTGGAAATTTCACTGGACATAGAGTGTAAAACGATCGTCGTCGCTAACACTAAGTGTGGGGAGTCTGGAGCTCCCACAGAGATTAGCAAAAGACGGGAAAGGATAACTGCCCGACTGACGAGATCGTAAGATCGAAACACGTGTATCGGTCTCTGTAACTCAGTCCTCATTGATAGACCACTGACATGCGTGGCTCAAATAATGATTATCAGGCATTATGGCGAAGTTGATAGATAGTCGGTCTTGGGAGTTACTGTTCAGTAGCTCAAGTTTTTTCCTGATGACCCAGCATATTTGGTTGCTATGATGAACAAAATTCTGAAACATTGAATGAAATGGTCAACAAATTTATTGAACAAAAAGCAAGTTGGAAGTAAATTTCAAGCTAAAAAATTGTATATTGTTCGTTGATTAAGCCAGTAGTGCTAGTTTTTCTCCAAAAAATACACTTATTCGGCTAAGATTTCGGTCGATTGGTCACAACATTGTGTATTAGTTTATCAAGAAAAAAACTGGAACTACGGGAAACTTCCGACTTCAGCATGTTACTGTTCGGTTTTATTGCTTGGTTATGCATGGAAATCGATGCAGAGCTTTACGTCATGTCGACCTGATCATCAAGATTTCATCCTGACAACGGCCAGTATCGATTTTTATGGATTATTTTCTCAAATTAATGACTTTTTGGCTTTTTTATATGTCGGGATTTCTGTGATCTACTAATGCTGATGATTGCGGGCTTCGGATACTTTCACATGTCGTCAGTTTATGTTTCTAGAGCGTTTTTCTTCTTTTTTCCCCTCATCCTTGCATGGATGGAGCCTTCACAGCAGTCGTCTGTCCAGTGTGTACATAGTCCTACTTCAAATCAGCAAAGACCTATTCATCGTCTGGAATCGATGATGGAGAAGAATGCAACCGTCCCCGTACATCAATTTGTTAGTTTAAATTATATATTTTATACAAAGCATTATTATAGTCGTCGTTGTGATCATCTTTGTATCCTTTTGTAGTTTTTTTTTGTTCACAAATAAGCCCAATGATTAACATTTAGTTTTCTGCAGCTACAAGTCGAGCAATGAACTCGAAAGCCGCGAGAAATCGAACCATATCGGGTGATTTTGTAACTTTTTTCTAAATTCATAGTATCTACTTTTGAATAGTTGGGGCCTCAAGCTGTGATACTTTGTATTTCAGAAATGACCACTGATGCTCATAGCCTCTTATTTGTACATTGTTTAGAATCAGCTGTAGTTCATGGGAAGCATGCTGCCTCTACACCTTTAGTTTTCGACCAAGAAGTGGCCGATGGAAATGAGGTGGGACAACGCCAGCAGTCTTTACCAAAGGTAGGTCTTACCTTCGTAAACCTCTCTTTGTTATTAGCGTGTCTTATTCGAGAAGGAAAAAGCGGTTTTTTCTTTGTTTGGAGTTTAGGAACTTTTCTAGAAGTGTTAAAATCAGGCTAGTCGTATGCTGCTCTCATTTGATAACGTTTTAAATCAAACAAAACCATCGTAATTTCTGATGTGGTGTACCATTGATCTAGTGTCACATAAAACACTACGGTGTGGTTATACGGCATGGCAGTAATATTCCGATCACCTGAGTATTTCAGGAATTGAGAACTACAAAAGTTTTAGAAAAGACTTTTTTCCATCTCTTAGGCGCATATAAGGTGCTCATCAAATATTTCTTCGAATCTGAGTTTACTTGAAACTAAGTTTCTCCAGAAAGTTGGGAATGAAATTCTAGTTCCAATAATCAATCACAATTCATTTTATTTGACTGCTTATTGCGGTGGTATCATGTTACAATAATCCAAATAATGTAGAGTGGTGTGCAAAAACATTTGCTTCAGCTGAGATTCGCACCCAGATCTCACTCTTTTCGGGAGCGCGTTCTGAGTGTAACGAGAGTGCAACTGGTTCAGCACGCGCTCTCAAAAGGAGTGAGATCTGGGTTCGAATCCCAGCTGACGCGAATGTTTTGCACACCACTCTACCTTATTGAAATTCTAATTCTTGAAAATTGTCAATGTGGGGCCTGGATAAGTGAAGAAAGTTACATTGGGAAAGGGTCGAATGCTGCTGAGTGGACTTTCGTTTGTTCGATTGTTTTCATTTTTAAAATCATAGCCTCAGTGTGTGAACATGAAAAAGATGTTTCATGATCTCCAAAAAGTCAGAATAATTGCTGGTTCAATGAAAAGATATGCGATAAAATTGGCAAAGTTCAATTTATGAATTTTGTTATACATACTGTCGAGCATGCGCTAGATTGCTGGACAAAACCACTAGAAAACTCATTGAAGCGGCATTTTCGGTAGCAGTTTAGATCTCGAGGATTTACCTTTCCAAGAAATTGGCGTAATTGAAAGTGCTGTAGTGATGGGCAAGTAGGTTATTGAGTATGATGGATGGAGCAATATTTTGTTTGAACTTAGTATATGTGGAAAATAATGTTACACATCAAAATCATGTTGAAGTGGGATAATAATGGCGAGGATTCGTGCATCTTTTACCATTTCCACTATAGTTCCTTTTGCAGTGGATGATTAAGTAGTCAAATCTCTCAATACTCTTATGGACTTCTTTTTATGGTTCGTTCTACTTGCGAAGTATTTTCAGCTTATATTATTCAGACATAATGGACCAAATTTATGAAAGAACGTACTCGGTTCCTAATAATTAAGGCTGGGACGAATACGTTAGCGAGACGAAAAGAACACTTGATGTCCGTATAGAAGAACCGCTAGATGGTAAACTTAAAGTTGATTAAAACGCTCCATTAGACATACGTAGAACGCGACACAATAGAGACGATATGAATTGGAAATCGCCTTTCTCGCGCTGGATTGTAAAACTTCAGAGTTTTGACCTTTCCAGGCCCTTTAAGAAGGCGAAATATCAGCCATCATAAATTAAATATTACAGCAACAGTCTCGTATCTACGCTTCAAATAAATCGAATGAATAGTAAATTGTAAAAGTAAATAACAGATGATCACATTACATTAATAGGTTACTAATTACAGATTTGTATTTTGCGCGGTGATTGTGTTCGTACAAGACCTGTTGAGTAAACTTTACCTGCTCGCAGAATTGCTTCTGGTGGGTGAAAACTTCATTTCGTCCATGCCTAGCTTCAGTCGTGGTTCCCCGGAATTTTTGTGGATGGGAGAGTTTTCAACAGATATTTGCTAGTAATGCTAGAAGAACAATCTTTATCGTCATGGTTGGTTGCACCCGTAAATTTTTGGAATCTAAAATCGATATCGGTCAAGAACTTATTCCGCAGCACAAATCGTTTGAGTTTTCCACTTTGTTTCTCATTTTCGGCGAATTCAAAATCATGGAAAAAGTTGAGCATGACTGTATTTTATGTAACATCATTTCGATGACACAAAATTGCGATGAAATATTGTCATAGAACACGGTTTTCAGCGCCTTTAAAGAATCATATTAATGGAAGTGAAAATTTTCAATTATAAAAAGAAGCAATGTACTGTACCACCATGTGCCATTGAGAGCACAGCTGTCCTCTCACCACTCGAGGCTTACACCCATTTGCGAAATTTTTTTCCTGATAACGGACGGCGGTACCTTAAGAGTGGTTGATGCTGCAAGAGAAGCAGCTAAGACAAGGACAGTTTTATATCTGCGACGTGACTGGCACGGATGGTTGATTTTACAAGCGGCTGAAAGGGGCCAGTTTGTCCCTACGAAAGCGCTTTGCCCCACGTGTCTTCAACAGCTCGTGTCTTATTTTGATTTTTCCGATCTACGGGTTTCTTATCTCACTGAAAGTATACTTCGTTAACTCTCTTCATATATGGACTTGAGAATGCTTCCTTTCACAGCTGTCATTGTTCTCACATAAATTATACATTATAAATTGTTCATGAGCGTAGTGATTACATCGGAGCGTGAAAATCTCATAAAAATAGCTCTTAAAAATAATTGCGACAGTTAGTTTCAATGTGTAGAGTTTGCGGCAATGCTTTGAGTAGTCACTTACATATGGATATGTCGTGGATATAAAAGCGACTTAGTTGGAAATAGTTACCATTTCAATTCAAAACCAATTTATAGTCTTGCGTGGCAAGGTGTTTATTTTTTCAAAAAAAATTGCAAAGATCAAAAATTGACCATAACTGATGAGTTGTTACTTCAACAAGGAATGATCGTCTCTTTGCGATTTGCCACACAGGATTTTCCGCTCCCCAGTTGAACTTAATAGTAATTAAATTTCTTTGTGAGCAACAAACTAACGCGGTTTTACCGACATAGATTGAAGTAGCAATGTGCATGATTACAGAAAGATTTGCGAATGGCTTTGATACACTGATGATGTAGGAGTATGACTACCTCAGTCAACACAAGTTAATCTGAAGGTGGTAGCGATCACTGTGGGTCGTGTTGGCATACAACAGGAAACAAAGCTCACTGACAGTACTGGCCCTTTGGCGCCAATTCAAGAGCAAAAACATGAGTCAGTTGTTATGATTCACTCCACCGATCGCGTAAATAAGTTGACTGTGTATTACACTCGATAAATGTACTTGATGAATTACTGCAGACAGCATAAAACATAATTTTATGCGACGGAGATAAATAAAGATGTAGGTAGAGAATTTTCAGAGATCGCGACCTCTTAATCTATTCCTTTTGCGTAAAGCATTTGACTAGTGAGCACTGCAGATGACTGAATGCATATTTGATTAATCCAGTGACTTGCTCGAACATTCTAATACATCAGGTCATTAAATCAAAGACCGACTCATCAAACCCCACCATGGAAAATGTAAACTACCTCACAAGCTGTTCTCCACAGAGAAACTTTCCGAGGTTGTTATAATTTCTTCGAAATCGATGGCTCACGTTTCAGCGACTTCGCTTTCCTTAGAGCCGTCTAAGTGCTTATATGGGAAAGGTCACCGTTGCGTTATCAGGTGACTGTTTTTTGCCCTCCTAGACTAGTACACTAGTACGGCGCCGTTTTGACGACCTTGCAAAAATGATAGAACGTTATTGTTCCAAAGCACGAAATCTAGCTATTGGCCATGCTATTCGCTGAACACTTTAACTGCCGTTTTCCGAGAATCGGACTGCCATAATCATAATATTCTGAAGGAAGAGTAAAGCAAGGGCTTCGATAGTGTTGCGGAATATTTAGTGAGCCTTAGAAAGGGTACTATCGGATTCGAAACCACTTCGTGTCCCAAGTTTTCCTCGTATCTCATCAATCTCCTGATTATACGCTAAACATCTGGTGGTAATTGCAATTTTGTGTTCGTCAAGATGTGTTTTATAAATGACTGGTAAACATGGGATTGGTGAACTTGGTAAATATGGGATTGATCGACGTCTATTTGTACGCACTTTTATTCTAACAAATTCTTTTCAGTTATCATCATATTTATTCCTTTTACTGTATAGTGTGAACTACTTTCTATGCACATTACTGTGAGAGTAATTCCTGCTCTACCATACTTTGTCCACTTTTTTCTTGATGGCATGTTTATGCGCTCTCTTAGTTTGTGACATTCCCGAGTAAATTTTAGTTTCTTTCGGATATGGCTCATTTTCAATCATTCTCATCAAAAAACTCTAAAGGCTGTTTCTGTGAGAAGTGCTTAATCATCGAAAACAATTTGTCTCTGAGCAAAACCAGGTGGTGCAATCACGGCCAACTGTGACACTTTTTTAAGCGATTTCCCATTAAATCAAATTCATATTCTCTTGGCGGGAACTTTACAGTATCAGCAGTGAACGTTGTTGTAGCATTTTTGAAGTGTATTATTGTCGACTGATTACGAAACACTAAGATCTACAAGAATTCTCCTATGTTTTGCAACGTTATCTAATAATATTGAGTGATGTACTTAATTTTGACATCAGACGAGAATCAAACCCGCATTTCACCCTTTTGAAGGGCGCGTTCCAACGAATTGCACTACCGATTTCTGTTTAATCACCACTATTTTCAATAACTATGATATTGTATTGTTCAAAATTTCTTTTGCACTATTGTTATACCTAGTTTTTTTTTTTCTTCAAATCGGGTTAATGCCAAAAGGCTGTAGTATGTCGGAGAGTGTTCTGGTAGCTGGACAGACTCTTGGATAGGCCATTGTACCATTAGCTTACAGATGAAATGGGCCTCTGCAAAGTGATCTCTCGATGGACACCTCTTGGATTGACCGACTATCTCAAATTGTAAAGTCGAGTCGCTGCATTTTGGAGAGAGTGGGCTGGATGACGGAGGGTGCCACATCCACATCCAGCGTTTATCCGTGATATTGCTGCGTCCCATTACCATCTCTTCCTCGTTCTGAGGGAGCATATGCTGGAGAAGAAATTCAAAGACTACAAGCAACTCAAATGTGACCTCCTCGACTTCTTTGATCGCTAGTCTCGTTCTTTCTTGAAGGCATCCAATCCTTGCCGAGCAGATGGTTGACAGTCATTGATCGTGGTAATGATTATATCTTTAACTTTTGAAGAAAATAACGATTGAATCAATGGAGGTGTTGAAATGTGAAGGAAATCGCGGGAAAATCCAGTGAGTTCAAGGAACGCATATGGCGCAGTGGTTAGAGGTGCTCTGCGTCGCACGTAAGATCAGCGGTTCGGCCTCGTGCTGATGGGTCACCAAGCCAAGCCATCCATCTCCGGAGTTAGGAAATTTGTACTACACCACTCCCAGAATTGCCTGGGAGTATAAGCCAGCACGGGCGTAATACAGCGAGAGGCCGACGCGAGTCATAGTAAGGTCCAGATATGCATTGAATTACCCCAAAACCAAGCTACAATTGGGAGACAAATGCATGGCGCATCCACTGAGGATTGGTGAACGCCGGGGGCTTTATCCTCTACTTTATCCAGAAGATTCGTGTTTTCGCCCCTTCCGATCTCGACTGAGGTTTAGTTCGAGTCATTAGGGGAGCGGAGATCTCAGCTCGACAATCGACGATGGCCCCAGCCGGTGTTGTCCTTATTCGGCATGCCACTCGTCGTCATATCAGCGCTCTGATAAGAGCTGTCCGGAGCGAGGAAGAAGGGTAATGCATTTCCATGAACGGATTTGCGTCTCGACATCGACGATGCAGTGCTAGGCGGCCGGAGGCGCCAGACACGTCGGAGTGAAATGTGTGTCGGCCAGTCGGGCTGCGTCATCGTTTTGGCGAGCAGCCAACACGTGGGGGGCCATCGCACGGCCTCGCCCCGCCCATCGAGGGGAACTTTTTCCACGAGGGGTTCAGAAGCGATGCGAAGTTCGACTTAGTGTTTCGACTTGAACAGGACATTTCACTGACTGTGACTTATTCCACCGTCTCATACCGGTTCCACGCATTCCACACGTTCTCCCGTACAGGAGTGATATGTTAGGCGCCACCACACCATCGCCATTCGTTGAGATGTGGAATGTAAACGGTTACTGCAAATATTTATTTGATGCCGACAAGGTATTGTTCTCTTCCAGTGTATCTCATTAAAGCTCGGTTCGACATGATTTTCGAAGCTTTTGTGGCAAAAATAGTGGAATCGTTAAGAGTTTGTTCTGTAATTTTTTTCACTGTACATTAATTTGACTTGAATTTCGCGATTCTTTTAAGGAAAAAAAATCATTACGTTATTTTTTTGTGATTTTTTTCCCCATAAAATTCGATTTGATTTGATTTTCGAAACTTTTGTAGTAGCAAAAATATAACTAAGAGTTTGTTCGGTAATTTTTTTCATTAAACTTTGATTTGACTTGGTACTTAAGGCTTTTGTATGAAAAAAAGAATTACTTGTAATTCATTTTGTCATTTTTTTCATTGAACTTCGTTTGACTGGATTCTCGAAGTCTTTCTACGAAAAGAAAGAATTAATAAGAGTTTATTTTTGTAGTTTTTCTCATCAAACTCTAATTTGACTTGATTCTTGAAACTATCGCATAAAAGACACTTATCAAGAGGTTGTTCGGTATTTATTCTCACTACGCTTCGATTTGATATGATTTTCGATGCTTTTGTAGAAAAAAAAATTTAAAAGTTTATTTTATAATTTCCTTCACTAAACTTCAATTTCATTTAGTATCCGAAGTTTTTGAATGGAAAAACTTATTTAGAGTTTGTTTTGTTTTAAGTTTCTCATCAATTTCCGATTTGACTTCATTCTGGAAACTTTTGTATAAATAAAAAAGAATCCATAGGAATTTGTACAGTAATTTTTCTCATTGAATTCCAATTTGACTTTATTCTCAAAATTTTTTTTTACAAAAAAAAAATGATTAAGAGTTAAAACACTTCATAACGCCATTTTGGCCATCAGCACGTATCTGCATGGTGGATTTTCCATACAATATCCCAATAAGTTTTTTTTACCATTTTGAAGCAAAATGACTATTTGTGTAGTCTCATCTTTGATCATTGTTTGTACAAAAAATGCTATTCATATTTGAATGACTATTTCAGTTGTTCAAAAAAAGTACCGCCCAACTTTTGAGGAACAAATTCTATGTTTCGGAGTTTTTCTCCAGGTTTCTTTTTCCTTTTTTTGGATAATTAAGCGTTGAAAAGTAAGATCGATAGGGTGAGTGAGTGTAATGTTAGTAGTGAATGAAGCCGTGATAATGACAGCCATTTGTCTGTCTTTTTTCTTCCAGTTTATTTTTGGTTCTCGAATGAAAACTTTACTAATAGTCTAATTTCAAATGGATGTCATTCTATTAGCCTTCTTCACAAATTAGAACTTGTTTTTACATTCAATGTTAGTGCTATTTTTTCACCACATGAGACTATAATAGAAGTGGGAAAATTATCTAGTTTTTTTCTTCATGGAAGATTTGCCGCCACCTATTTATACAGCTGTGGTTATTATGTCGACATTAAAAACTCTACCACATTGTTATTTTTATGAAAGCGTGAGTAAGTCGGTAGCAGTAAAGAATTTATCGCCATGTCCTTGACGTTTTCGTCTAGACACAATTGATAAGACAAGCCCAGTGGAGTGAAATCGATGCGAGAACTGTGTAAGATGAACTCAAAGGAGTAAGTTTTTTGGCGAGAAGGTAGCGACACCTCGGAGTGGGATTGAGAGCCAAATAGTGAATATATCTCGATATTTGAGACGTTTCGTTAGCTACTCGACGCAGAAAGGTTGGTAATCAGAAGTTCTAGTTGTTGCCAATTGATGGAAAAAACAAGCCGAGAATCCTCATATTGGGCAGTGGTAGAAGGCATCCTCTAGGCATCAAGTGTTGGCGGAAGTGGTTCTATGATATGTTAGTGAGAATATCGTACTTCAACGTCATTCTTGAGTCGATCAGTGTACTCTAGTGATTGGTCGCGACCGACCGCCCCTTAATACATTCTGACAGCTGTTTGTTCTCGTTCCTCGCTGTTGTCGTTGTCAGTGTGTATTTTAATCGTGTCGCCACTACCACGAGGCAGTATCGTGGTGAGAGCAGAGCATCATCATATCTTCCTTCTATGAACATTTCACATTTTTACGATGATGAACCGTACGAGGCGAACGCTCTTAGTCTTCATTCAAAAGTGAGTTGCTTGTTTTATCCGTTTTTTTTTTGTTTTTCTTGGATGAAGCACGGATAAAGAGCTCAGGTCTCGTAGCTCAGTCGGCTTAAGTGCAGTCGCGCGGTATGGTTAGGGTCTTTTTTCCGACAGGAACAGTCACCCTCTCCTTCGCTTTTTCATCCTCTTTCTCTACCCTTCTCTCTTTCTCTCTCTCTCTTTCTCTTCTTCCTCTCTCTTCTTCCTTTCTTCCTTCCCTCTCTTTCTTTGCTTTTTCTTTCTCCTCTCTATTTTTCTCTCCATCTGTCTGTCTCCTTTCGACTTTTTTATCTGTCTCTTCTCTACGTTGTTATCATGATGGACATCCATAACATTTGCGGCAAAGATCATTCCGATCAAACTTGATCAACACCTCTGAGATCATTGCGTGATTAATTTACTATTCAGTTGTTCCACCATTATCTCGTAATACGGCGGCAAGACACTTCCTAACTGACAAACATGTTTTCAAAGAGGTCGATGAAACGCTGTAGAACTGAGTACATATTCAGACGGCGAGAAGTAATTGAATTTGTTCATATGTGACTACACGCTTTTTGGAATCTTTTTTCGATACCTCATTTTAATGAGATGATTATCGAGTGTTTAGGGCGGAATTGATCCAGTCATTGTCGTCTGTTACGAAAGATATCAGCGGAATTGTAAAAAATCAATTTCATTTATCGTCAAGTGCACTTTTGCCAAGGTGATCGCAAAAAACAACGTAGTAATATTAGCGCATAGAATTAGAATACTTTTGCTAGATGTGCTCGAGCCGATCAAAAATAAAACGCAACATTGAAGTAAAAGTTTTTGGTTTTCTCCAATTTGTCATGTCAAGTAATAATCCGAAAGATTAGCTTTGAATCAACCTGAGCTTTGATGAAGGCTATTTTGTTTGTACAAATTGTTTTCATCTGAGTTGATATAAAGCTGTAATTACACTTTTTATTCTCATTTGGTAACGCTTGACCGACTTAGCATTCTTGAAAGTCTGGAGGAGTTTTTTTCTTCAAACGACCTTATTCTATGGGCGTTACGATTGCACCGAAAAATCGGCGCACAAATTGGACTTTTTTCCAATTATTCTTACCGTTATTCCGTTTTCCAAGTTTTTTTGGAGAGCGAACTCACACATAGTTGTCCTTGTATGATCATAGATGGAGGCCACTTATATTGAAAATCTAGTCGAAGGTACGGTGCGAAGTCGCGCGTTTTTGAGGTGTTCCGGATTCATTTTCGATTCTCGAAACTGAGAGAGTACATTGAAACGATGAGTAATCAGTGACAAATTGAAGTTGGCGCGTTGACTTTTTATCCAGTATTTTAGAGTGGTCACTGGAAAGGGTTATAGAAGGATGTAAGGTTTCGAAATGGGGTTAGAAAACGTATTTCTATGTCAGCACTTTTATAAAGCAAAGGAATTAGTTGATTTGAGTTATCATGCTGCTTAATGGTCTAGGAGCTCAAACAGTAGTAACAAATTCTGCAACATGTTTATCAAAACTGAAATTCAATGTTTTGGAAGAATTCTTAGATCCTTTTGGATTAGCCTGTCTTATTCTGAAAATTCCTCAATGTTCTCTTGTCAGCGTTTTGACATATGTCGAGTATCTTGTTTTAAACAGCGAACAAAAATAAATTAGGAAATAAAGATCTATTGGAAACCATCTCGCTGTGAAGTACATTGTCAATGAAGTAATTCAATGTTTTTTTTTTGATTAACGAGACATTAGAACGGCATTAGTGACTATTTGAAGTTATTTACTCGAATTTTTAGATGGAGCGTCGGGAATCAGGTGCATTAGCGGCTTCAGCTCAAAGAGGTAGTGGAGGCTTCCCATTCGGAAACACTGTTGGTCACGGTCTAACCTCGGCTTCATCGCCAGTAGCCAATAATATTTCCACCCCAAGGAAGATGCAACATCCATTCCAGGTAGTTTCTTTGATTTTTTTTTTTTTGAAATATACTACCCGTGAAGTAAATCGTTCCGGGTAGTGGTCTTAATTTCGTTTATTAATTGTTCAAAATCAGTTTATCGCTACATTTTTTTCGACAGTTTACTTCTGATTTTCTCGATTCATTAGAATCTCAAATATTTTTCGAACTTGCCGAGATTTTGTCGGGACTTTCAATCTCAAGCAGTGCGTTTTTTGTTAGCGTTAATACACATTTCGAGGTCACTATCCAGCCGTTTTTCTGTGCTCACTTCGCCCCATAACTCTTACACACACCGTCTCGCACAAGTCGCAATAGTCAGGTGATGAGGCGTTGTTCGGGAACTTGTTTACTTGGCTAACTGCCAACTCGACAGAGAATCACGGATTGATTTATTGCGCACCCTCTTATCTCCCTCTCCATTTTTTCACGTTTTACATCGACGGTGATAAAGTTCTGTGAGACTTTAACTAGCAGTCGCGCGTTGTGGCGTAGACAGAGGTGTCTAGGTGTTTCATGACCACTTCGGGTGGAGCGTAGTGATCGTTTTGTGTCTGAGAATCTGCCCTGTATTACTGCGGAATGGAACATTTAGGGGGGGGGAGGGAGGTAGTATACTTCGATGACGTGTGTTGTTTTCAATCCCAGCTGATACTCCGTAGTGACGTCATTGTTTGGCAACACGTGGTGAAAGACATTAGGAAAGTTTCTACCTAAAGTTCCGACCTCAGTCTGTATTTCTCAACTAAAATCGTTCATGAGAATGATCCTGCAGATCGTATTGTATCTGGAACTGGGTGCTATAAAGCAGTAATGGATATCTGGGAGTAAATAAAATTTTTAGTATTGGTTTAGTTTTGTGCTGAAAGTTCTCAACTACACTCTCACATTCGTACATATCTGGTAGTTACTTGAAATCGTACGATGTCGGACATCGTACATGCTTTATGGTACACCAGTCGTTATTTGTGTGTTATATAAAATATAACTTATTGCATTTTTTTCGTTTTTTTTTCAAATGTTTTCCTTTCCTCTAGAGGTAATCTAGGGCGAGAAAATTTCATTTGCGCATTTTTATTATATGATTCTTCCAAGGTCTTATACCATGGTTGGTGCAGAAGTAAAGCGGTTTCAGATTTCAAGATATGCGTAATTTCGGTTTTTAACATTGCCAATATCAAGCGGCAGTTTCAGGAATGCATAAGCCGCAATCACTTTTGCACCACCCTAATATTTGCTAGTTGGCTGAAACGTGAAATTTTCTGTGTCATTTAGATGTTTTATGTGAATCCGATCGCGAAAATTTGATAATGTGAGCTATTGCTTGTCGACATAAAGAACATTGTGCAATGGAAAATTCAGGAGTGACATCACTATCGAACATCTCACAGCTTTTCCGTGTTTAAATTAGTCTGTGGTCAAGAGTTTAGAAGGAATATGACTTTTTTCATGTGCAAAGACAAGCAGTATAGACTTCCCGATTTATCGACATACTTTTTTTTACTCAACAAACTCTCTTTTTTGTTAGCGAAAGCTATTCAGGCATTAGTTTGTGTATAAATAGTTGGTATCTCATAGAAAACTGTCAAGCTTTGTCGATGTCGGATTTGGTAATTTGGTAGGATCTTACGTAGAGACTCAGTTCGACAAATGTCAGAAGCTGCAACACCAACTGTAATTCAAACATTTGCTCGTTTTATAATACTGTAATGGACGACGCGCGTTATGTACAATCGTACGTGAGCGAAATTGTTGTGCCAATTGTGCCTTTCAACTTTAAACAAACAGATCACAGCTCATAGTGCATTTATTGAGATAAACACGTCGAAATTTACGATCTTTCGCCTACAAAGTGCAAAATTCACTGTTTTATTAGATCATAAATTGAAGTTTTTGGAGCCAGTGAAATGTATTAATTGAGGAGTCAGATTTCCATAGGGAGTGGTAAGGTGGTGTTTCTTGTAGTTTTTTTGTTGTTTTCGCTTGTAGTGTCTACCTAAACAGTTTTTCATGGTGTTCGATTCAAAAAGGAGTCTAAAGTCTTTAAGGATACTTATTGGAATTTATTCAAAGTCATCAATAAGCTATCATCCAAAGTTATGGGTCAGTTCATTCAGTGAGTCGAAACCTTACATCTGTAAAAGAAATTCTTGGCAGTTGGTGCTAAGGGCCCTGCTTTTTTTCATCAAGGCATCCATGTTAATAGGTTTGTTAGGTAGTATATACATTATATATGTGTATATGTATGTATACATGTACATATATATATATATATATATATATATGTATATAATCCCATTGCTTCTCACATTCGATTCGTTTCCTTACATCTGTATTCCACAAAAGTCTTCGAGCTTTTTCGCGTGTGGGTGCGACTGCTACTCGAGGATATCTTTTCGTTATGAATGTTCTGATGACTGTCGAATCTGCTCCCATTGATCTTGGGCGATACTCATCTACTCCATTTCCACACTTTGATTCGGCTTGATTTATCACAGAATTTCTCTTGATTTTCAATTTTTTAATCAAACATGCAATTATGTCAGTTCATAATACTCTGTATTATTCAGAAGTTATGACTGTCAGGATTTTCACATAATTGCCTGTATTACGGAGGTTTGCTAAAGGTATCTGGGTAACCATTTTTTGAGATGCTTGAGAAAGGGTTAATAGGGTTAGTGATTGATCCAGTGAACATGATCGTTTTGGTAAATGTTCATTCTGGTTACTTATGCATTTATAGCGGCGATGATACGTAATTGACACGCTGAATCAATTTTTTTATCCTTACTTTCCTAAAAATGCTGGTTATGTAGATTGATTTAGAGCGTTGCTGTACAACAACCAGCCTTCGGTTATTAATGAATTTTTTAGCCTTCTTTACAGGCGATTGCGTGCTATAGATCTCCTCGCGATTGAAGTAGTAGAGTTGTACTCGGTAATTTCATTTATAGAGTTTCAAGAGTTTAGTAATCTTCTTACGAATTTTTCTTCTGACATGCAATCGTTTTCGCTGTCATTTGTTCAATTGATGAATGGCGAGTGATTCTCCATACTTTTTTTTGCCTCAAAAGCTCTCCATCACCAAACTATCAAAATCAATCTTCTGACTTACGATCATAAACGAATTCGTATTCAGGTGAAAAGAATTTGATGCTGCGAGTGACTCGTAGTTTTACGTTGAGTTTTTCAAGATGACAGCTGGTTGTGTAGATTGCTCTCAAATGAGTTTCATTCCTGAGCATCATCAAAACATAGTGGAGTTTTGTTTAGAGGTCATTTTTCGCCATCAAATCACAGCGAGTCACAACACATAAACTTTTTGTCACCATAACCGTTAAACTGAATATGTGATGAGAATTTATCATTCAATCAATTTCCTAGTCGGTAAACAATACATCGTGTTCGTTAGTTCTGTCAATACTAACTACCGGGCGAACTAAGCTGCAGATTTGACGCATCGATTGGCCACCTCAGGTTTCCCTCTTCTATACTTTGATATAGAAATATTCGTATCTAATCATGGAGGCCACAGCTGTGCACCAAAGCACTAGAAATTCAGTTAGTATTCATCGAAGCAGATGAACATCGGATTTTGTTCAGTCATCTTTTACATTGTGCACTAGCGACTTTTTTGCCGTTGATCGTGTAACGACGGTAAACATCCTTTTGTCTTATTACAACGTACAAAAAAAAAGAATGCTCTTGTTATTCATCAAATCATTGATTGCTGTTGTTCAGACCAAACAACAGGTCGCACATTGCACGTTATCTCTGTTTAGAGATAAAAGTGATTTAGAAATGTTCAAGTCTCACAAAGTACCCATCACGTCAATAGTGGGGATCACTGAAGTGTAATTTTTCCAAAAGTAGTCTTCTAGTTAATGAGGCTGTTTATCTTAAGTGATCGTACCTGATATAGCTCGCAAAGAAATCTCTCACTTCCCTACGATTCTTCAGCAATTTAGTTTTTTGGTTTTTGATACTGCGGTATCACGAATTTCAAAATCTTTTTCAATGTCTCAAACATCCTACTTCGAATAATTTGCTTTATACATCATTAGTTGTTTACTTCGCGATTACTTCACACCAACGATGATTTTCGATGTTCCAATCTCGTATCTAGATGTAGCGGTTCTAAAATTCGTGCATATTTTTTTTTTACTGGGCATAATCTGAAGGTTAATTCTTGCCGTAAAATATGCTTATTTTCAACATTTCAATATTTGCTGTTTTTATCTAGTTTGTCGACAGTAGACGACAATCTATCAATCACTACGATTTCAAATATCAGAATTTCTTCGTTTAAAATGAGTGTTCTTTCTCATTTATAGTATTTATATATATATATATGTGTATGTATGCGTATATGTGCATGTATATACTCGTATATATATATATATACATATATATATATATATGTATGCATATACACAGGCATATCAAGCATATCTATATATATATATATATTTATATTTATATATAATGTTTACATATACATACATAAACATGCAGGAGGTTTGAGTGCAGTAAATAGTGTTATAGTGTATCAAAAAACGAGTAATACCGTGGCTCGATCGCCTCCTCAACACTCGTGCAATCAGTCAACTGAGCGTCTAGCAGAATCCCTTAGCTAAGCTGTGTCCAAGATTGCGAGGAGAATCGTTTCGACCAGCATTTTACGACATTCACAAAAGGCCGAGAACTTCTCGTAGCAACTTAAACAGAAAGTGAATAATTTGAAGATCTTTGTGGAGAATGAAAACGACGAAGCGAATCGAATGCAAGGATCGCTGGAATGCGCCACAGTAATTGTGATAACGGGTCGTATGTAAATTGAAAAATACAGGTTAGCTGATTGTTTGTTCGATCCTGTGTGCTCCAGGTTCACCGCTCTTTCCACCCCTGAAGAGTTGGTAAATTGTGGCAAACTCATCTGAAAAGAATCTACCAGAGATATCACATATCACTAGTACACCGAAAGTCACATAAGTGCCGTCTATACATCTAATCACCTGTTGATACTTAATGCAATCGGATTCACGGCTCACCCTTCTGATATCAATCAGCGCTGAACGCTTCGTTCTTTAACCCCTTCTCTCAAAAATATATCACAATTAGATTGCCGGAATGTCGACCGTTAGCAGGGAAGACGCAAACAATAGAGGTACCATGGAGAGCACTCTCATGTTTTGTTGGGCGAATTCCCGTTTGTTCAGTTGCTTTTGTGTTCTAAATATATGGACCTTGACACAAAATAGAGGTGGAATAGCGTTTTCTGCGTCTTAGAAAATCAGTTAGTATTGATGGGAAACTTTCATCTTTTTCTTTGAAGAAACCAGAAATTTTTAATGTCTCCTACTTCAGTAGTAAAGTTCAAGACAGCATAAGATAGACAGGTGTAAAGTTGAAGGTATTCATTAATTTTGTGCGAAATCATTACTTCGGTGCATGTCGGCCGTTACATTCTTAAATTTTTGGTGTCATCAGTTTGTTGTGCATATCAAAACACTTCGCATGCGGTTTATTATTGAATATTTTGCTTGAACGTCTGTCTCGTATTTGCATGCTTATACATGTACGCATAGCATATATATGTGTATATGTGCACACATGTATATGTACACATATACACATATATCCGTGTATACATGTGTAAGTCACGTACATATATGTATGTACTTATCTTGTGTATGTATTTATGTGTAAAAAAGGACGCTATCGGGCCCGTTTTATGGGGAAGAGGCGGGACAGACCACTCCCGCTTCCGAAATATGAACCTTCCATAGCGTTCCAGTTGTCTGTTAGTTAGCGACTGTGTTCGGAACTTCTATTCATAACTATACTCGCTACTGTTCCCACAATACCCCTTTCGCAGCGTCTCTTTCATGGCTGTATGACCAACACCGATTTGTTTATCCTCCCATCTCGTCGTCGGGTTATTTCAGTTTCCTCTACGAGATTTCCCCGTTCTGATGATGGGAAAATTCCTGAAATTAGGAAATCATCGAAATCTGTGCAGTCACCTGTTTCGAAAATTTTCGTGTTCCGTAAATTGTTAACAAGAAAGTCCGCTTGGGTTGTGCAGGTAAAGCGCATCGGATTTTGCAGTGTACAGATCTTAATTTGTTTGTTTTAAGAACAAATTTTGTTAATGATGACTCAATGCTAACATTAGCACTTTGAACTAAGCTAATTAAAGTAAATTTCAACTGTCTATGTGAATTGAAAAATTATTTTAAAAATATTTTTCTATTGCTTACTGTATAAATAAAGCCAGTTGGAGGAGTAGAATCACTGATTTCCTTATACTGACATTGTTTTCTGGATTGTTTTCGAACCGATTCTGAATATCAGCAGTTGCAGAATCATCATCATTCTCCGTCGATGAAAAGCCCCGATGTACATCGGTTTGGTGATAGCCCTCGGAGTGGATCTTTCAATCAAAGCGAGGTGGGTATGCACCGTAATTGGTCTTTATTGGGCGATATTGTGTTTATTGTGAGGATTTGCGTGACCTTTGCCGATTTCATACAATTATCGCTACATCTCTGTTCGTTCTATTAATCGCATGCAACAATGGATTTGTTGTGCACATTGGTAATGTTGACGTTTTCTAAGCTAAGAGAGTGAATGAGGCTGAGAGGGAGGGTAAGAGGCAAAAACGGCGCCGCATTGATGATGTTGTGTGTGGTCGGGTGTTTTCTGACTGGTAGAGAGGGGTTCGTTTTGTTGAGTTTTTGAGTTTTACATTAGAGTGAAGCTTGACGATTTTACTCATCGCGGACTTGTTTAACTTTACAAATCACCACGAAAACCTGTTCGATAAAATCTCTTTCGTTAGAGCTTCGAGTGAGGCATCTCCCTCTAAAAGATCATACAAAGAAGTGATTTCATTTTATCATTTGCATGCAATTGCTGTTGTTGATCCATAATATTGCATGTTTCAGCGCTACTGGAGGGTTGGGGTCTTATCAATTTCTTAAGCCTGATCCTGAGCATGTTTTTGTAAATTCGTGTTCAAAGAAATCAGTTATAAAAACCTTAGAAATTGACAGGACCAGAGCACTCCACAAGGGCTCGTGTTTCGTGCTTTTTTCTTTTCACCAACCTTTGTCATTTCAAACAGAGCAATACGATCCGTTTGAGTGCTTTCAGTTGTACGACGAGTTGATCATAGACGAGCTTCTATCACTCGAAGACGAGCAGAGGAGAACCAGCGGAAAGACTCAACCAGTGAGTGTTTTCCCTTGGTTTCTCCTATTCTGCCATTTCTTTTTGTTTCGACTATTTCTTCCAAACTATCAAATATCACCCCCCATTTTCATCTTAATCGGTGAACACCTGCAAGCGCTGTACTGAACGTTCACTCCCACTTTATTTTTTGGAATTTAATTGGAAATATCGTCAGTTATCTTCCAAAACCGAAGATTTACAGTCGTTAGACCAGCGAAAACTTTCATTCAAAAGCCTTCTGAAAGCACTTGATCATTAGGAAAGAGCTAAGTAAATTTATCTTGATCGATTACTTAATTGATCTTTTTGCTATTAACTATTTTCTGCCATCTCTATTTTTCTTGTTATGAAAGCTGTTGTGTAACCAACTGTTTGTGCATCGATCCAAGAGATCCACTTGCTTTGTGACGCCTAGTTGTCCTATGATTTTTCCTGTTTGATAAGTTGGAAAGCCGTTATGTAGTGTAGCATCCATTCATATATTTAACACTTCTGATATATGATCGTAGAAGTATGTTGGCCTGTGATCTCAAAAATAATTGATTTCCACTTTTGTTAGACAATTCCTTACCGCAGATAACTCATTTCTTCCATGACCTCACTTGATTTCCTGTGACCGGCTTACTGGAGCACACTTGATTTTGGGCTGCTATGGAGCTGCTAGTTGTATGATAGTGAAGAATAATTTTTCGGTAGCTAAAAAGTTGAGGGATCATGAAGTTAACCGTAGTATTTCTGACTATAGAGTTGGGTTTTTTCCTGCCATTGCTCAGCACAACATCTTTTTACATATATTTTGTGCCCTATGTTAAATTACCATTGAGTTCTTTATAAACCGCGTACACGATATACAAAAGAAGTGTGATGGAATTACGAAACAAGGGCTTTTGTGCAAATGTGAGTAAGCAAAGTAGTATTTGTAACTACTTAATTTCAACGTAGTTCACTAAAAATCGGGTAATGTGAGGCTGAGTTTCATTCTGTTTTTCGACGTATCAGTTTTTCATCCTAATCCCATCTGTTCAATGTACTTCAAGTAACTGGAGAAATCATGTTTGTGCCCAATCTATCACTCTAAGAATCAGCGCAGGATGTGCTATATAGTGCTTGTTTGCAATTTTTGAGCCAATAACCTGGCAAGATATGTGTGAGTGACATAAATATACTGCTTAACATACTGTCGGATGAGATTGGCAGTTGGCATCAGAGCCTTGTAATATATTTCCGATTTTTATGCTCAATAAACATTAGATTGAGTTGATACTGTAGCTTAGCATTCATAATGCACTGCTTGTTTACCGAGTGCAACACTGAAACCGCCTGCTTTGCCCATGGTTATCGCATAGCTGTCACTCAAAAGACCAAACGAGTCTTTTAGCGAAGTGAGGCCGAAATAGTTCTTTTACAATAAGCTAGATATCCTCCAACTTTTTTGTGAAGAGAGTTGTTCTTCCCTTTCAGTTCCGACTAAACTTTTCATCTTTTTCTGCCTAGGTGCTATCCTGTACATCGCGATCTGTTTCCGATTTCTATTCCTCATAACGATTCCCAAAGTCATATTCGTCGCTGCCAAGTCACTTAAGTAAGAAATTGACCTGAAGCGATTTTTTTCGATCGGATGAGAGATGTGTGCCTCAGTCACTATTTGTTGCGTGTGAATTTGCAGTTTTTTTTCTACCTAATTAGACGTAACGTGGGTGACTTGTAGGAGTCCACATCACAACGGCTTTTTTGAATGACTTCTGGAAGAGTTTTTGTTCTTTTGTTTACATCCTTTGTTCCAGTTACAGTCTTGTAAACACTGATAAACAACATTGTTTCATGCTTTTGAATCATTATTTTATCATCGAAATAAGCTTGTAAAATGTGCTGAGAATGGAGTTTTAACACGAATTATATAAAACCATCAACCTTGTTGTTAGTCACTTGAGAGTGACACTTAGAGAAAAACTTCTGTATCAGTATATCTGCCCAGTCGTCAATATTTTTTCAGAATGATCACAAAGAAAATGATTTTAGAATGGAAATTGTAAAATTTAAACAAGCTAGCATACCCAAGTTTTTTTTTGGGATTAGGTTTCACAGTAGTTTAATGTTGAATGTTTTGTATCAAAATTTGTTTGCTGTTTCATCTGTCTCAAATTTTTTTTTCAGCTTTCTGCCAGTTACTCATGTGCGGACAATATCACGCAGCTCTCGAATTCTCGGCCAATTCCTGGAGCCCAGTCATCCGGTATTTCATTTGCTGTTTGGTTTTCTGTTACTAAACCGAAACCAGTCTCGTAATCATAGCCATAAGTGGCTTGCCTTTACAATATGTTTATATGGATCTGAGCTATGAAAATGCTTACTTGGCCGAAAAATCAGAACATTAGGTGGAGTATTCTTAACATTAGTTCTGCTATACGGCACTCATCTTTACGTTTGCTGTCATTTTAAAAGTCTTTTTGAAAACGAAAACAACGCTTGAAAAGTGGTAGTGCATCTGTGCTATGGGTGCTTGACGTAGTTGGTGGCCATCACTTGTATCTCGTAAACGAGTGACTAGTCCGACCCGGCAGCTGTGAGCTCCTATCGTTAAGTTCCCCCACCAGACTAGTTTAATGAGCTTCACCTATCTAAGGAAGGTTAAAAGCATCCTAGTTTTACCATGAGTACGTGGTGTTTACTGCTTTGCCGCGAAAGTACCCACGAGAATATTTCACGGGGCCATACCACTGCGTGGATTTATTCTTAGTCATGCTTCCTCACAAGCATGTCGAACTCTCCAGCTTTGGTATGGTGGTGGGTGTAGAACACCCGTTGTACATTACAGTTCGACACATGGTACACCCTGCCACGGTGAGACGCTAAATCATTGTGGAAAAAACAGGAATGCGGCAAACATATGATGTGGAAGCATTAATGTCCGATAAAGCGTAAACTATCACAAAATTCCTGGTTTTTCGGATATTATGTTGGGCTATCTAACACGAAATATCGTGTTGTATAATACGAAATTTTTTACACTTTATACTGATCTTTTTTATGAATGTTCTATATTTTTTACTAAAAGATTCAGTCCAATGTCTATATTCATAGAAGAAAAGAAAAGCGAGGGACCTGTGGAAAACTTAGGTGTAGGCAAAATATAAGCTTCGGATTGCTTCAACTGTTTTGGGAGTTCAAAAGAACTTCAAAAGGAATTGGGTACTGTATGAAAGCGCAGACGCTGCCGTTATGAACTTTTAGGAGCTTGTGCAAAGGATACAAGTTTTTTTTTTGTAGTGTCGTAAAGTTGACTAGAAATGAATGTGACCGGATCTAAATTTTCGTCAACAAGTTGAAATCAAAAGTCAATGTGTTACTTTTACTTGCGACATAAATCGATGTGATGTTCGCGTCTTTTTTTTCGTAGAGGTTATTATGCTGTGACACTTGTTCGGAGCATTGTTTTCTTGTTTAGAGAAGGTTTTGCTCACTAACAAATAATTCCTTGTTTCCAATGCTTGATCCTGTGGCTCAACACATCTGGTATAAGCCTCATAGAAAGCCATACCTAACGTTAATGTCGAAGAATTAACGTATTAATCAATAAAAAGGTTGATACCCTAACATGGAATTATTTTGTGACATCTATGCTGTCTTCATGAAGGAACTATGACATTTTCTAAGAAATTACTACTCACTGCTTATCAGAGTGCCACTGAAGAGGTCATATCTGATTTGAGTTTTCGATCAGAATGAAATGTGAGTGTTGTGCAGCAATCAACGACGCTTAACTCATGGAATGCTCTTGGAAAGCCAAAGTGCACCTCGAAGATGACGTTCCTTCTGTGTTAGGCGCTGGCTACTGCTTGATTATTTATGGCAAGAATCACTTTATGAAACTTCAGTGTCGGCGAAAAATAATCGGTCAAAATGCTGTGCGTAAATCGGAACACTGCATAGGAAATTGCCTCAAAAGTACTTCATTAAAGTACCCGACCAATTCTGTTGCGCTTCAACACATGTCTTCTTTTCGAATTTGGTTGCACAGAAGATGTCGGCTTGTGTAGGTAAAGCGCCTAATCTTACGATTTTGAGATTTGTCCGCGGATTATCGGCGCCTTGGACATCCACATAATTTCTTCCAGGAGTAAATATTTCCTTCCCGCCAAGAACTACTCAAGAAGGCCTTCGACGATCGTATATAGAGAATCAAAGCTTTCATTATTCGTCTTTATCAATAATAAAAAATTGCCCGGACCTTTGGGCACATAATTTTCATTTGATTGATAGTTTACTGATTGGTCATAGGGGGTGGTGGATTCGGTTTGGGAACAAGTAGGTACCACAATGCACGTGTGCATGAATGGAACGTGTATATGGAAGGTATAAATCAACGTCATAGTGGAGGACATACCAAATCTTCAATATGCGTGCATCTCAACTCTGAACCTTTGCTTTTGGGTTTATTCTTCATCCCATGCATGTAAGTGCAGCCGTTTCCTCATCTCTGTTTCGGTTTTTCACAAGGTCCGTTATTTTAGAGAGGACCAATATGCATACTATAGCATTTCTTATCTTACCTACTTCATTGATACGCATGTAGCTCAGTGGTAGTCGTTGTGCAAAATGCTGTGGTTCATTGGATCGATCCTTTACATCTGCTTTATTTTACCTTGCATTCTTCCGAGGTTTTGAAGTCATTACGACTTTTGTGGAAGGATAGCAGTAATGATCTGACACATCGTTAGGATGGTTATGTGTAGGCCAGTCATGGTATTCAAGTCTAGCAACGTTTAATGAGGTCGAATTCCTAGAACAGCACCGAGAGTTTCCCTTTATCCTTTGTCTTCTAAAAGGTTTCTCCTCGGCTTATATGGGAAGTTTTAGAAGATGTACAAAGACTTGTCCATGTATTGATCTTTCCTAAATGAACTATTTGACTAGGTGTAGTTGGGAAGTTAATCAATTCAAAAACGTATTGTTATTAGAACATTTTCTCCTAAGCCATATCTGGTGTTTTTTTTTACCAAAGAATATTGTCATTTTGAAGAAAAACGGAGTAACAGTGTGTTTGAAGCAGCCGTTATCATTTAATAAAAGCATCATTTGATTAGTTCAAGTTGTCGTGTTCCTGACTAACCGATACAAAATTGCTAGTGCATTACTTATCCGATGTATAGTTTAATATTTACGTAATGTATGAATAGCAGCGGCAAAGCTGTCGTATGTGAAAAAAAATTTGCAGGCTCTGGCCATTCCGGTAGCCCAATAACAATCGGCGGTACTACTTTTGGATCAAATTTTCGTCAGGTGGTTTCAAGCTCAGCGCCTACAAGTTCAATAGATATGGATGCAATGTTAATGCAGTCTGCTCATGAGTCACCAGGAGCCACTAACGGAGATGATTACTATCGTGATAGAAGGAAAAAGGACATACACAATATGAGTGCGTTTCTATACAGTTTTCCTGTCATTAAACCTTCCTTCTTTATTAGAGCGAGAAAGTTGAAAAAGAGCTGTCTGCGTTAACACTGATAGTCAGAAGCCTTCTTAGACAGGGTGTTAATTTAATTTTGTAAAGGAATCTGAACAGCTTTCAGTTGAACGACGAAGGCGTTACAATATAAACGATCGCATCAAAGAGCTTGGTATGATGCTACCGAAGTCTTCGGCGGAGTAAGTTGTGCAGAATTTCCACAATATTTCCCATTATCTTACTCCGCGGTGACACTGTTCTTACAAATGATGCAGTTGCTGAAAATTTTCCATTTACTCAAATTTTGCGAGTTGGAGAAATTTTTTGCTCTATTTCGTAAGTTAGCTTTGTTCGTGTGTCCTAGATCATACTACAGAGTGTCACAAATCTTTAGTAATCGGAACGAGGACTATCGCCTTGTGCATGATTTATTTCAAGCCCGTAAATGATCTTTGTGAAAATTTTATTTTAGATAGTACTTGATGAAGGTTTCCAACTCATTCTCAGGTCAATATTTCAGGGACTTGAAACTAAACAAAGGAACGATCTTGAAAGCTTCATGTGATTATATTCGCCAGCTACAGCGTGACCGCGAATTGATGCTGAAACAGCAAGCTCATCAACAAAAATTGGAGAATATCGCGAAGCAGTATGCAGAGCGAATACGGGTAGGTTTCTGAAGTTAGAGAATATCTTGGTAAAAAATCAATAGGAGTTGTGCTATTTAATATATGGTGTACATCCGAAGTGTGATGACGTTAGGTGTTTAGACAGTATTTTGATATTACAGTGTAGATTTCCAGAAACACTATTGAACTTTTTTCATTGAGAGCAGTGCGAGTATCATCGCCGAATCAAAGGGAAGACTTAACAATTTGCATATAAACAATACCAGGCATCACTTATTGATCAAATTCTATTGCATGTATTTGTATAATCAAATTGATTTGTTCCTGCGTACTGTTATCAACTGACACGAAGTTATTATAAGGTTAATATCCATCATCAAGATGAGGTCGCGAAAACAATGTTCTTCTAGGACTTAACTTTCATAGTTTGACGCGCCAAAAAATTTCAATAACTTCTGAATCTCAGTGGTTTTTGTATCAAATAGATGTTTTTTAGGAACTAGAAGAAAGTCATGACTCGTCACGGCGTTCAACCACCTCCGGCCCACTTACCTCCGATTCCTCGATTTACTAGTCTAGATCGCCCAATAAAACAAGAAATGGATGATACAGCTTCACCGAATCATACACCTTGTGGATCTTTGGTAAGTCAACTTTGATGACGGGTTTTTGTTCCTATCTCTTCATAGTGTTAGATAAAGTACAAAAGAATGAGGAGATTTACAGTCATTGTCTTTTCGAATTCCTCTGACTCCATTAATATCCCATTACTTTTAAATTTCAGTCTTCGTCTGGCTTTATGTCACAACTGTCTGATGGAACGGCAGCTATGCAAATCGCAAGTCCATTGAGTAGACAGACGGTGCAGGCTGCCACAAGTCACTCTGAAAGCTATTTCTCTGTTGGATCAAGCAGCCCACCCGACTTCGGTGCGAATTTCACAGATTCCTTTGTTTTTACTTGAATTTTTCGGGCTGTGTTCAATAAGAATTTAAGGTTTTTACTCCAACATACTATTCAAAGATACAGACATCGTTTCTGATGTGTTTTGTGATCCAAATGATATACTGCATTTGCCTCACTATCAAGTAGAGAGTGTTTATAAAAGCATAAAATATACTCACGCTTTCATTGCTGATGCTATCAAATCAGATTATTATACAATTATCGTGTATTGTATCATGTATGTACAATTAGTAAATTGCAGGAACGCCTAACACATGGCGAGATCACGGCATGCAACAACCGTTTCCTGATTTGATGATGGACGACATGGCAACTTTACAAGTAAATTGATCGTGAAACGTCTAAATTTTTTCCTCTTTAACAATAATTTGAAGTCCCATTGTAATTATTCATTGCTCAAACTCCCTCCTCTCAATCCGGTCCTGTGATGGTTTAGGAACACCTTAGCCTGGCTATCTTTAGGAGTTCAAAGAGATTCCTTTCGATCAAGCATTCTACGGAATTCATGAATAATAGAACTCCAAGCAGTAGTCGAAGCTATATGTGAAGTATTCGAATAATTTTGAGGCAGTGGATGCGAGGAAGCGATTTGAATACAATAGGTGCTTGGGTCCGCTCTGTACATGTGATGACGAGTCCTGTAAAACGAAATAAATACAATAGTAAAAAATGTTTACTTAAACCGCCTACAGTATAATTCTTAGGGTGGCAATCCACTTCTCGGCCAAGATCCGCTCATCTCTCAAGCTGGTGCACATCGGTCACCAAATCTTCCTGCTGGAAGTCAGATGAGTCCGGATATTCAGTGGGATCAGTCGGGGTTCAGCCCTGAGGGCCACAATGGACTACATAACCAACACATGGATTTTTCCTAAATATGGTCGCCAAGCATTCTATGTTCCTAAGTTCATAAACTTTAACGGAACTTGGAATTTATACTGTGCAGATTTTTAGTTCACTCACCGTTTGATGCTTGTTTCATATTTTCCCGAAATTTTTTTCTTCACTTTCATATATTAGGGAATTTATATCACTTTACGCCGTGATTACATGTCTTGCGAATCCTCTGCTCCGCGTGTATTCCTCTCGTATTGGTTATCGCTTGGTTTCGGATTGTAACGATGTCATCCGCGGTTTCTCTCTCGGGTCGATCGGCAAAAGTGGTTTTTGTTCCGCCTACATACATATATTATATTTGTCAACTACCGATTTCTATGAGATTTCTATCTGTAGTCTTATTTTCTGTCGTTATGCGTTCATTTTCATCACAATTCAAAGTGTGATTCCTCAGTTATTTTCTGCTGAATTTGTTAACATTTGTACAGTGTCACTAGGAGTGATGAGTTTTATAGTTAGGCACCGTTTACGTACGTTCTGCCTACACTGATTCGCCTACGCTTTTTATCATCCACATCTTCGCCATTCACGCAGGGATTTCCCCATAGTTTGTCCGTATTTTTTATCACATTGTGAACATGTCTCGTACGACCTTATCTTGTTATGTTGCAGATTTATTGTACAACATCCTTCTTCCTTTTTCATCCGATGTTTCTTTGTATCACTCTACGTGGCATATGTGACCTCTCCTCATTTGTTATTTAGCACTTACATGCACATTGTTTTGATGTACAGGTGTACAAATTCAGTTATCTTTGTCCTTGTATTTTTGAGGATGAAATTGTTGGCTTAATTCTGCGAGGCATAGAGGTTCCTGTAAGACCCACAGCACATCCCGTTCGAATTACCCAGAGTACGGCATTGAATCCCGCATATGATGGACGAAGGCAGTTTCAGGCACCCATATGCCTCTGTCCTGTTCTGTTCATTGTAAATACTATATAAAACTTCATTAAATTAGTTATTAGATGTGATGTTACTGCTTTTTGCATGTACAATAGAAAAATTTGCGAGAAATTCTTAAAATTGGAACCATTCTCTAGTATCAGACATAAAACATGGGATTTCTAAACCTACGACAGATGAATCGGAGTGTGCATTCTGCTCACAGGTTTACTGCAGAAATACGCTACATACATGCGTTGGTGTAGGAAAAGCTTAAGTGGTTTAGAGGGTTGGAGGTGCCCCCTTTACAGTCGCCGATCACGACTGCACTATGCGTTAATCGTCTAGCAGGGTCGGCGTATTGTTGCCTTCCTCGAAGTTATTTGAGCAGCTTCTTATCACATTGGAAGGCGATCACCAAATGTGAAGACGAGAAAAAATTTTGTTACTACGAAAAGGCCATGTTGACCAGCGTTAGAGGCATCGATGAAAGGCACAAAAACTCACGCTGCAAACGAAATTCAGGTGCGAATGCGAACTCCATGGATAATGTATGTGGAAGAACGAGCCTGATGAATTTTTTTTTGCCGTGAAGAACAGCAATGTTTATTTGATGACGCATTTTCGTGAATCGTCAGCGAATCCCAAAAGTCAATGCCATCCTCCCATGTTTTTTTAGTTATACTTTTTTCTGATAGCTTGAAATAGCAGCACTAGGCTGTTTTAATAATCACTGCGGGAAGTCACGGTGCTTGTGCATCAGAACTGTCCTAATTTATGATCATGCTTCTTTCAGGAGAATGTCGATTGAAGTGTGAGGCCCATTTTTTGCACTCTACCACTCTGTAGTATAGCAGAGAAAAGCAATGTTCACTAATAACAATACTTGATGCAGAAACAACTGAGCTGGCATCGGCCGTCAAAAGTGTTATATACCTATGTTTGGTGTTCATCAATCAATGTTGGATGAGCTCTGCTTTCAGCTTCATCAAGTCACTAGACTAGCTAGATTCGATGAATCTATATCTGGCTCATACGACAATCAGTGACTCATGCATCAAGTCAGCGCTTCCATGCTCTTGGATAAGTCAGTTAGCAATATGCCGACCTTGAAGTGAAGGAAGGTTTGATGAGCCCTTGATGCAGGATTGAACCAACGACTACGTCGGTCGCAGGCATTTTAACCTCTGAAATGCACCCTATCGTGTCTGTTGACGTTCGCTTCATTGATGTGAGATCTTTTTGTTGAAATGTACTTATAGATTATGAATTTCAGTTCAAACGCGGTGGAAGTGAAGCGGAGCACTCAAATATCATGAACTCGGTGTATACAATACACCGATCGTTGGCTATTTATTGCTATAATTTGTATGTTCAGTCAAGTGACGTTGTCCACTGAAAGTATTATATCACGTGAATACGTCAGAAATCGACGAAAATCGATTACTCAGATATTTTCCGCAACTAAACTTCCGATCTTGTTCGTTATTCACTAATTGACATTTTATGCCTGACAAATTATAGGGTTCGTACGCCACTTTTTCTACGCTACAACGTGTTACCTGTCAGCAGCCAACCGTCTACTGTCTGGCTGAGCAGTCACTATCGACATTGAACCAACTCATTCTGACAGATATTCGGTTTCAATAATCAGTCAATTCGCGTAGAAAGATTGGAGTGCAAAACGAGCGTCGGTGGTGCAACGGTTCAACACACGCTTCTGGAAAGAGTGAGATTTGGGTTCGAATCCCAGCTGACGCAATTTTTTGCACACACTCTACATTATTGGTTTATTGAAGGCTATTTCATTGATTGAAAATTAGGACTTAAAATTCCTATGTGAACTTTACGATTGTAAAGCGTCAATTACTATAATAACTTGCGGTGAAATTCAATGTTCATATCGCGAGAATAACGACTCCTTTCAGCATTAAACCCCAAATGAGACAGCTCGTGTTGAGCTCTACAAATTTTCAATGCCTATAATACCTGATTTGCAGATCATTCCTCGCAAGTACATAGTCAGCAAAATGAAATTTCTCTCATTCCATAACACTTTGGGACCCATAGAGATTTTTCAGAAAAAAAAAACTTTCGGCTGAAGTTTCTATTTCGAGCACAAAAGCCATAATCTTTGCTTCTCGCATTTATCCTTCACAAAGATCTTCGACCATTTCGCATAGTGTTTGAGTTACTACTTGTCGATTATGTTTCCTTATGAATGCCATGGAATGCTGGTGTAAACAATTCTAATTTCGATCTTGGGCATCGCTGGAGTGGTGAGGATGGGGCCAGGTCATGGTTGCTGAATACCGTGCATCGCGACCCACTGCACTATCCCGTGATTTTTTTATTTACACGATACTTCGTGATTTATAGTCAAGGAAAATACCCTTCGATAGATCTACGAATTTTCCAACTTTTATTGCATTTGGATGGATGAGAAATCATGGCTAGTATCTATGTCTCTTGAATTGCAATTTATATATCAAAAGTTGTTTCCTTTGCAACTTTTTCTGTTTGATCCTAGACATTTGAATTGAAGAGCGTTTCTCACAAAACTGTTTGCCGTAAGATAATTGAGCACAATCCCTTTTGTATGTGTCTAAGATTCTGAATCGTTCATTGCTCTATCAATGGAGAGATTGTTGTTTGGTGAGCCAGCTTTGTCACGAATGTGTTGATCTATATCCACTGCGCAATATTCATAGATGAACGTTGTCAACATCAGCGAAATTCTGACTGAACAAATTTCATAAACAATATTCTTTGAGATTATAAATTCATGGTCATAGTAGTCGACCCCGATCACTCAGTATGTAAAGAAGGCAGCAGTCGATAACTGCTTTTCGCCTTTTTATTTGAAATTCATATTATCAGAGAAACAAAGCGTTAGGTGATGTGTTTAACTTGATGCTTTGCTATATGTTGGGGCTGGCACTACCAGTGAAGACGGGCCGTCCCACTATCCAAGTAGTAGTTACATTCAGATAAACCTAGAAGAACATATTTCATTGAGATTATAATGAAGAGAAGAACGATACTTCTGTAGTGAGACATGGCAACTGTTTATGTGAAAAGAATCCTCATACGCAGGAACATTGGTAAAGACAATCGTCTAGGTGAACACTGAACATCAAGCGGCACTAACGGAAGCACCTACAGGGTATCTGTGAGTGACAGTAGCTCATGTCAACATTCTCTACTTAATGCTGAATCGGAGTTGATGATCGAGGAATGGTACTCACAAATACAAGTTAACCAGTTAGCAGAGCTTTAAATGATGCCATCAATAATTACGAACCATCAAAAACTGCGCTAGCTCAATCGGTAAGCGTCTGAGAGAGAGGTAAGATCAAAGGTAAGAATAGGAGTAAAAGTTAGCAGACGCCGCGGTGGGGGACTTTGCTCTGTTTTCTTGAAAGCATAGAATCCTCTTTAGACGCCGATCCATGTCAAACGTGCACAACTCTATTTCTTTACGACCGTTTCAAAACTGAAAGTAAGTGAACTTGCTGGTACGGCCTTTTGATGGAAGATGTTTACGATTTTTCCTTCTGGACTGCAACATTCATGATCACGGTCACATTTTTCATTTCTTCCATCATCTCTCTATTCCAAAACTCTCAAATGTTGTATATGTCTTACGAACTGCGACTTTTTTCCCTGTTTCAGCGGTGGCAGAGAAATTTACTGCGGTTTTCTAGTTCAAAGCAAACAAGATCTTGCTACTTGCTATAGACCAACCCATTTATCAGTTACTTATCTACTCATTTCTTAACCTTATTCTAATCTACTTAACCGGGAATCCATTGAATTTAGAAATACAAAAACCCCAGAATAATCATTTTACATAATATTATTTCGGCCCCTCTTTTTCTTAGCACTCATGAATAGTAGATTGCACCTAATTTCTACATACAGGGTACAATTCTGCCAGCATGAAGGCGACGACGATCATCATAATTCCACTTTATCGCTCGTCCATTTGGTGTAGAATGAATATGCCGTCATCTTACCTGTAGCAATCAACACCGCCATACTCAAATTGCGCAACGTTCATTCTGAAATTGGATTTAGTGTTAAAATGCAGGATCAGTGCTAAACAAAGGCTCAAGTTCCGGCCCATAGTTGAGTTGTCTCTTGGAATTTGTACTGACTTTTCATGGAGTTGGGCGTAGCGAACATTCAAGGAAGCAAAACATGTTGAAGTTTTTTCCATTTGCGGCTGCGATCAATCCTTAAGAGATCCGTTACGCCCTTGACTTAATTAACATCGTTACGGTTGGTGGGTGGTTCATAGTGAGTACTTTGCCCTAATCATCTCCGGTAGCATAGCGGTGTGTCAGCTCAGTGTAACAATTTTTCCAGACAAATTCGGCACTAATTAGCCGACCGCAGATGTAGGGAGCTTTGTCAACTATAGACACAGTATTGAAGGGGACGATGGCCGAGTGAATGTGATGCTCGTCGGGGCGCGGATCTGATCCTCACCTCCAACATTCTGCGGTAATCAAAAACGAATGCCGCAGAGAACGCCACAGTCAGGATATCCTCGAGATTTCAGAGTCAGTTCGACCAGCAATTTACGTCGGTCAAGAAGACGATAAACGGATCGAATGCTAGAAGAATTAAGATCTGTACAGCAAAATGTGGTAATGGGTCGTGTAAATCAATAATAAAAATAAAGACGCTGCATTAAGCCAGCGATCGATCCAGTGTGTATTTGAGAGTTTATAAACGCTACACACAACATAAGAATGAGGCGTCAACACAAGATAATACAATATACAAAGAATCCTCGCGCCTAATCTCCACTATCAATTGGAGCACTTATAAAGAACGAAATGGTGAGGGTTTGAGAGAAGCTATTCACCATACAAGTAAACACGAATTTAGTGCCTTCTGCTAAGGTTATGAAAGTGTTTGACTGAGTAAATTGAGTGTCAGTTTGACTCTTCGAGGTTCTGAAAAGAGGCGAAACTTCCCGAAACGTCGGGCTTTGCTTATGAGGAAAATAATGAAATATGATCAATGCCGAGGATAGAAAAAAGTCGATTCTGACGTATCTATAGTAACAGTGTTTTTTGTTCTGCCCTCATTTGATTCTAGGAGCATAGCCTTAATAGTTACAAAAAATACTATCAATACTGTTATTTCCTCAAATTTTGAAAAAAAAAACTGAGCGAATACCTAAACTCATTCTTCTCGTCGTTTGTCTGTTTTGTTTTTTCAATGGATTGTCTATTGTCGCTGGCGGGTTTGATTTACCACATCAAAAAACACTTTATCGTTTTGCCGAGGAGAGAGATTTTCGGCTAGACTACCATGTGAATCGTAAGAGAGCTGCTCACTGAATCAGCAATAAACTACCATCCACGATGTAGGAAGGTGGGACTGCTGGTAAGCGACGACTATATCTCGGATTTGATATAAGATCAATCCAGCCGAATCGTATCGCATGACTTTACGCTATAGAGACTGTTTCTTGCTCTTTATCTATCAGAAAAGCTTCCTCAACTGTGATACTCTGCGCTGCTTCTGAGGTCGAAGATGTCAAGAAGTTCCAAGTAACAAGCATTCTACTATGGAAAAAAGTGCTAAGAACAACCATTCGATTTCACCATTCGTGGAGATTGGCACTAAAAACAACCTTATGTGCTATGATTCGATTGATAGTCAAGGTGAAGGAGTGTTCATCCTCCACTCAGGCGAAAAGACATGTGGCTTAGATATGACTTTATGAACTTGTAAGTGAGCTTCAAATCGGTAATGAAAATAATATTTTATACCCAATTGTGAGCAAACAATACAAACAATGTAATATTTCCAGTTATCTCTTTAAATGACTGAACAGCAGGAGAACCGTTTGTCCGGTTTCATCGAAACATCCTTTGGCGAGGTTTTTTTCCCGACTCGAAAAGTCCTTTTTCTTCGGGAGACATCGACGGCGTTGTTGATTTGTCGCACACAGTCAGCGAATATCTTAATAACACATTGAATAGCGATATAAAATATTTTGAAAAGCGTTCAGTCTTGCACAACACAGCAAAATGCATGAATTTAATCCTGTTAAAGCCCACAGACTGATAGCTTCAGCGCTTACGACAGTAGGATAGATTTCAAAGAAGATGCATTTATCCTTTGTGACGTTCATGCATAACATTGACAGTTGTGTGTTGGCCCTGCCAAGTCAGACACTTCTTCAAAAACACCTCGTTCGTTTAGCTAGATTATAGACTTGCAAACAGCTTAGTATCAATAGATCTCTTCATTATTATTTGAGCTAACATGTCATGTGCCACTGTAAGGTCGAGACACGTGTATCGGGCTGTGCAAGAGCCCATTACCAGACCACATGACATGTTGACTCAAATAATAATGAAGAGATCTATTTAAATTTGGGCGTTGTCCTGATAAAACACTCGAAATAAAGCTTAGTATCCTTTTATTCTCAACTGTTACGTCTTCTCATACACTCGACGTTTCCAGCACGAAGCTGGATGACGTCCTGAGCCTGGTCGGGTGAGTTCCGTCAAACGACGATTATGTCAACGTGCTCAGTACCAAAGTAATGTTCTTAAAACAAATTCTGCAACTCGAACTTCAACTTATCCACATACGATGCTGTGAGGAGAATCGCCAATGTCAACTGTGTGTTTTGAATTAAGATGCTCATAACTATACGACGTCTAATCCTTTACGGACGTTGAGGGCCATTTGGCCCCCAGCCGAACGCCCCGTTCAGAAGGCTACTAAGATTGGTGCGCGCCTCAATACAATTTCAGGTTTGTTAAGATTTCAAGGGAATGTTGTACCCAATAAATGATGGAAAATCACTGGAAGATCTCTTTGTGAATAATTTAATACAATCAACGCTAATGCTTCCTATAATCTTGTATTTTTCAAGAAAAAAGTAGTCACTGTGAACAGGAACTTATTTCCAGCTGTTATTATATATTTCTTTCATAGTTATCGATGATTTTGTAGTCAATCGATAGCTTGAAAAATTACAACTTGAATAGTAGGATTCTGTAGTAACAAAAGTTTCACAGTCCCTAGATAACAGACTATCAACTAATAGAAAAAGGATAACGTCTTGCATTTGTATTTTTTCAACTTGCCAGAGAATTTTTTGGTATTATGCAGTGAAATTTTGATTCTTATAAAGCTTTATCGGTAAGAAAGTGGAGTATGATCTGAAGAAATTTCACAAACGCATTCATGATCAGAAGAACGCCGAACTGCTTAGAAAATCCTTACTTACGATTTCTGTCGTATGCTGTCGAATTCCGTGTAATGTGCCCATGAATCCTTCAGTTTTTATAGGAAAGAGCTTTTTCACTAGACTATTAGTAGTCGTTTGGCAGCTCGAGTAACGGAGATGCTAGTGCCAAGCTTAGCTTCTAGAGAGGACATCTTTTGCCTGCACTACCAGAAAAAAAAAAGAATTTTGCTTTTGTAGAGGTCACCCCTTTCTTTCAACTTTACGGCGGATTTGTGGGAACTCATATAACAGAATTTCAATATAAGGAAACCTCATCGCTATGAAAGGGCAAGAATATGAAAGGGATTTCTATAAAACTAGTTTTTGGTGCAAAGAACTCTTGGCTGTCTGAAAAAATTACTTCACAATACGAAAGCTACACCCTCAAAAAACGCATTTCCAATTTGGAAAAACCGTTTTTGAGCTAATTTTCACGCAATACTGACATCATAAGCGTTCAACTGAATAAATTTATTCAAAAAATTAAGCACTCTTACCAATACATCAAACATAAAAAATTAGTCTTTAAGAATCGACACCGGTTCAAATTGCATAGTTTGTACAACCTGATACGATTTGTACATTTGTACATTGGACATACACTAATCATTTTGTACATCCTAGTACATTCAACAGTTTTCATATCCCAAAGCAACTCTACTTGTATGCCTAACGATCTACATTTTGCAATATGAAACTCATACCTAAAATATATAATCCTTACGTGAATTATTTGACCCGTTTAGAGGCATATATTTGATGAGCGCCAAGCGCAAGTATAAAAGCATTTTATACAAGCGTACTTCTTACACTGACTGCGTATCGTGAAAACTACTCCACCTTTTTTTAGCACAAGTACATTGTCCAGCCCATGAGAATTTTCGACTTCCTTTAGTACAACACTTACGCCGTAATGATGGGATTGACGGTCATTCGCGGACAGGCTAGATGTTTCCTGAAGAGGAGCGCCGAATTCGAAGTAGCTGCCCTATACGGTCATCTTGCATTGTCTGAGTTTGATTTTGGAACGTAGTCGCAATAAATTCGCCGAGCGTTGACCACACTACATATGTTTGCGATTTCTGCAACACCCGTCTGTGGACTGATGACGGAGCCGTACGCAATCGAAATTATTTTGACTTCTTTTTATCAGTCCACCTGAGCACCATTGCGTCCTTTTGATTCTGCATTGCTCTCCATTGATCCCTGCCCAGATTTTCTTGCACGAGTTCTTTGGACAAACCTTCAACCTGTTCATGCACGTCTCGTTCAAGTAAGTGCCTTTGCATTAGAGTCTCGGCTAGGGAAACACTATACGAGCTCTTCGTTAATCGTAGGTCGTCGTTTAGGCAAGATCAGCGCTGGTCCAGGATTCGTGTCCGCGCCTGCGTAAATCCTGGTCTCGTAGGTGCACTCTCTTTCAACACAGACTCTGAAGAGCTGTATCCCATATCTGCCCCTACTATAAGGAATGTACTGGAGCAGTCTGATTCTTGTTTGAGTCAAGTCGCATCATCGAATCGTCAATACATAGAACTATTCCTGGCCTAAATGCTTCCTTATAATTCTTGTTAACGAGTGCTAACAGCAGGCGCATCATGTAAAGGGTGTCCTCTGCATCGCACCACTCATTTTATCTGCTAGATGAAAGTGATTCATCAAAATTCAATCTCTCGATATGACACACGATCTCAAATTGGGGTTGTGAAGAGATGGGTGGCTGCTCTAGTAATCTTTCACATAGTGCAATGATACTACATAGGTGCGAAGGCAAAGGTCAATGACTTTCTTCATCTCATCGATCGTCATAATTTCCCATTCCTCGTTTTCCTGCTGGTCTTATATGTTTGCGTGTTCCACAGTCTTTCAAAACATGGACATAGAAATCAATTGGCTTGTTGCAGTAGCGCAGGACGTCGTGTTGAAGACCTGTCTCTAGGTCGCTGAAGAAGCGAAAGATATTGGGTGACACCACACCACTCAACTAGCCATCCATTGCATCCATTGCACCGATTGCACCGCTATTAGCCGAATCTCCTTTTACAAAGTCTGTCTAAGTCATTGTCTCAAGAAACCAAGCATCCATATATCAATACGCGACGCAGAAAGAAAATTACTCATAATGATGTTGGTCGACGGTGAGATGCATCGCAGACAGGTGACTAGCGGACTCTGGTGTACTGATATAAGACTGCAAGTGGCTGAAAATGTTCTTAGAGAAGTCCTTTGAGAAGTGGGAACTGGACGAGGCACAGGAAAGGAAAAAAAGCTGACATTCGATTAGAGAGTACTACATAGAGCATGCGAAATCGGTGCACCAGATCCAGTGTGAAAATAGCCACGACGCAAAATGCTCATAGTACAGAATAAACGAATAATAAAAAGAGAGTACTTATGGAATGATAGGACAAAGTTTGTTCTATAATTTAATGGAGGTCCCATTTTAGGAAGTATGCTGCTAATCAGATATATCAAAAGTTCTCGATGAAATGTGATAATGTGCAATGAGCACCACCATTTTTACAAACCATTCATTGTTTCTAATTGTAATCACTATGTAAAGTACTCTCGGAAATAAGAAAACTACGTCGCAATTTCGACTTTTGTGTAGTTTATGCAATGAGAGTTTTTATGGAACTTGAAGGATCTGTTGGGTAATATTTGAAATTAGAAGTATTTAATGATAATATGATTGATTATTTGATTAATTCCTGTGGCTACAACATAGACGATGTGCTGCTGACATAAGAAAAAAGGATAAATATGACCAAAAGGTGAATAAATAAGAATGAAATAGCAAAAAATGTCCGATATAGGTTTGAATTATAGCCTTCTCGTGAATATTAGATTTTTCCGTTCTAATATGCGGGTTATTAAGGAAACACTAGCCTTTTTTCCATAAAAACAACCTTATCAAGGCCTCTTCTATCGTATTCGACCGCTCACTGGCGATAAAATCCCATTCAATGAAGAAAGAAGTGTAAATTATATCAGAAAACTACCACACTAGCATTGGAGGACGCGCCACCAGCCTCCCTTCGCAGTCGACCGAATCGTTCGTCAGTCAAAAATAGCCGCTTTCCGGAAAGGGCTAATCACTTATACTTATGATAATCTATTATCATATAAAAATAGCAAGTGGTGGATGTTGATTTAGGTGAAAACATTTCCTTTTGATGCTCATTCTGTGTTCTCCTGACAGTTTAATTTGAAGCAACAACGAATTTTAGTTTATAGACAAAAATATATTGTTGAAAATAAACATCCAGGAGAATATGAAAAACCTAAAGGTGGTGACTGTACACCGTCAAGAGGAACAAGTATGCCTTGGATTGCCCCTTACAAGATGGCCAGATGTTCGTGATTCACGACAACCAGCTGAATCCGTTGCTGGGAACGATTTATATATCATGAAATAGTGTTCAACGATCTCACTTGAGACAAAGCATATTGACTTTTCTCACTGTAAACGGAAATTCGTTGGAGCCAGTCTAACCCTGTACGTTGTGCTACAAAAAATCTAAGTACTGTAACCACCTCGGCAACGTTTTCGTTGAGTTTGGCGCTGGACTCGTAGAATGAACACCCGAATCGTTTGCCCAATTCGCGACTAGCGCTTTCCGGCACCACACGTTGCAAATCTGTCTTGTTTCCCACCACTACCATTGGAATCTGAATTAGATTAGAAATATTTTGTAACGCACGAGTAGATCAAAATCGGTTTTAAATTTACATCTATGATAATTGAAGGGCTAAAATGATATATCCCGCCTAATTCCAGTCCGATATCGTTTCAATGATAGAATTAGTTCACATCATCTGCAGAGTATTAATTCAATTGGGAGATAGCGCTAATTCACTTTTCCGACGTGATCGACATAGTCTAGATACTGAGAAATTTTTTTCTCCGTAGAGAAAAGCAAGACGCTTGGCTTAAGCTTCATGTAGATCATAAACAAAACATAAACATAACCAGTGACAGCGAATTCTTAGCTCCCCATCTTGATGTAGCAAGACGCAAGTGTTCTGGAGCTATTCTCCACCGAAATGACGACATGCCGAATGAGAGATATAGAAACCGTTTTCCTTCTTGATAAGAGTCACGATGATTCGAAGTTGCAGGATGACATTACAAGTTTTGCATGAACAACTTTGGTCATAAAGGTTAAAGGATAACACTCTCGGAGTTGATCAATCCCTTGAGGAGTGCGAAATCGTCTACAATTTTCAACTTTGTTTGAGGTAAATGAATGTGTATTTGGCCTCTACAGCAACTCGCGGTGTCCTAGTGATCCATCAAGTCAGTGCTGCTATCCTCCCAGACATGTCTGGTGCTTAATTATGGACGCCAGAGGAATGGAAGGTTTGGTGAGCCATGAACGATGGATCGAATCATCACCAACGCGTGTCTCGCAAGGCACCTCTAACTACTGCGTCACACGTGTCTGCCTAGTTTCGCAGCCTGTCGCTCTAGTTATACAAACTATTACTAACTTTCGTTAGGAACACCGCACACGGCTCAACAATCAAACAAGCGGATAGATTGCTGCTGGCCACCTGGATCATGCTATGCTCAGCAGTGCAGCAGGTGCGAGGAGGTATTGTTTTCAAAGGAAACATTTCCGGATGACAGTAGCGAAGGTGCGTTCTTGAATTTTGAATGATTTGGAAGAAGTACGTGGATTGGAGCCGCACCGCTAACCTCCTAACCTCTAACCTGCACATAAATCATATATTAGTGCTGTTTATGAGGTTAGGATCTTAGTAAGGCGTTGTGCCCCCTGCTGACGGAACACACACTCGACTTCTCATTTTTCCTATTCGGTGGTTTCTTAATCACTTTGTCATCAAACAAAAGTGACAATCATTAGTGAATGTTTTTAGTGCTAGAAGAAACATGATCATTCACCAGCGAATACTGATGTAATTTTTGTAGTGTGACGCCGATGTGAGAAAAGGAGAGTAGGTTCTTTTTCTTTCGGGTACCTCGCAAGCCATAGCAAGATGCCCAGTTATGCGTAAACACGTGAATGGTTAGTTTGGTATATGCGACGTAAAGACAATCAGAGTAGAGCAAAATCATTGCCACTTCACAAGTAATGCAGTCATGAGGTCCTAAATCATCTTTGAATTTGACGGCGCCGCTTTATGGTGATGATCTGGGAGGAGAAGTGAATAGTCTATCATGAGTCTTGTGAGAAATGTCTTGCATAACCTCCCAATAGTTAAACCCAGCTAAGAGGAAATCAGCGCTAAGAATGCTGCAATCTTCAGAAATAGGTATTCACTGATTGGTAAATGATGATGATTTCGAAAAGCTTGAACACGCTTTCATCTTAAAGAAATATTCTCTAAGAGGCTACTATCTCTTGAACTGATCGTTCCTTCCATAACTCACATTCCAAACAGATCGTTCAACAATTCAAAAAATTCCTCTATGAACAATCGGAGAAGAATTAAGCGTCGACTTAGCGTCAACTATTTCCGCAATCTCTTTAGAAAACGAACAGAGCTTGACGACACATGCCAAGCACAAAGTTTGTTCCAAAATATTTCCATTTTCAGTAGAAGAAGAGAAGACGATAAAGGAAAAGTGAACCTAAACGCGCTCAATCTTTGTCCTTCTCCATCAGACGTATACAAGTCGTAAGAGAGCTGTTCTGACAAATTTCTCTAGTACACTATTGAATTTGTTTGAGCGCTGGAAATAGTCTCAATCTTCAGTAAAACTTCTAGTTCACTGAATTAGAAATGACCCAGAGGACAGCGTCACCATGTAAGCTCATGTTTACTTTCGTTATTTAGTAGCTTCCACACTTTCATCAAAAAATACGAAGCAATGTTTGAGTGCGAGCATTTGCTGTCACCCATGAAAGAAAGTCGTTCTTCACTAACATCCGTGCTTAATAGAACACTTGTTTAGGCATGTCATGAAATGACAGCGACAAGACTGTAATCAATGACAAGCATAGGGGCCTCAATCGGCATTAATGAGATCCAAATTACATGAAGTGTTCCACTCACGTTAGAATCTTTCTTGATGCGGACAATCATATCTCGGATCTCATGTAGTTCTTCCAAAGAATTTTGATCATTCACAGAGTACACTAATATGAATCCTTGACCATTTCGTATGTACAAATCTCGAAGTCCAGAGAATTGCTCCTGCAAAGTCGGATGTGAAAATGAATGAAGTTTTGATTGGAAAGATGAAGACGTTCAGTTACAGACCGTACCAGCCGTGTCGAGGATCTCTAGTCGATAGTCTTCGCCATCGATGACGACGTGCTTACGGTAACTGTCCTCGATTGTCGCGTCGTACGAGCTTACAAATTGGCCTTGCACGAATTGTACTGTCTGCAAATCGCGTCATTCACACTGTTTTTGTATTTTATGACCCAAATCACATGTATATTGCTTTGTTACGATCACATACGTTGCTTAACAGCTTGTGGTTAATTGAACTAATCGCAATAACCTTGTCGGTTAAAAAAATCATTAGAAGACGGCCTTCATTGACGAAAAATCAGCGCATCCACAAACGTCCGCACACTGACGCCTAGGGCACACCATCTGAGACCAAATGAGTACCCAAGACTTGCAGTTCTATCCTCCGTACTCTGTCAGAAAGCACTTCAAGGAACTCTGGAGAACACCACCGCACACAATAAAACTGTCAGCCCAACCATTCACAAAGTGGTTATTGGAGTGTAAAACATCCGGTCATTCAGAAAGCACCCCATATCATCCGGCCTCGTAAAATTCGAGGAATTCACGATGTTGTAAATCATTGATTGATTCCCTCGCTCTTTATGATCCTCGCAATCCTTTCACTTGCGACGTTCTCAATATGAAATGACGAAGGTCAGGAATGCAATCAAATGGATCCGAATAGAAATAAAAACGATTGGATGACACGCAAATCTTCAATATCTTCATTGAAGGGATAGAGAACAACGTTTCCCTAGAAGCTCTCGACCAAGTTGCAAAAGCGATCACTGCGAAACACATTTTATTACAGTTCTTTGCCAACTTATTGAAGAAAGCGCTGCATAGGTAGCAAGCGTATGGAGAGGAAGTTATGACGGGTGGTTGAAATATAACGTCCATCATATGACTCGGAGCAAGAGGTAGCTGAGTAGAGTACCTAATCACTGATTTTGAGAGTACATACGAAAGGGTGTGCAATGGTATGTGATGAAGGAAATATTCATGAAGCTAACTATATGATTGCAATTGGAATGGATATTACCAAAGACCAAAAATGTAATAAGAAAATGGCCAAGTCAAATAGTTATGACTTTGAAATAGAGCTGAGCAGAATGAAACAGTCGGATTGGGTTATAAGCCCACACATGGCACTGTATGACTTCTTTACATTACTAACATAATTCTTTCTGATAACCACCTCGGCTGATCAAAGTTTGCATGTTACATAAGTGAACGAAAAGATCTAAAGTGAGTATTCATGTTCAAATGCACCAGATGTCTACTAGATCGAGTTGAAGTTAAATCGCAATTATTGAGTTCTATGATATTTCAAACAATCGATTCCACGAAAGGCACGTTCGTACGTGAAGTTTGAGAACGCCATGAGACTTCTTTTGTGCCTCTCGATAGAGGGCAGAGGAGTCAACTGAGACATTGCAATTAGAAAAATTAGAAAAATTGTGCTGTGTTACTATTTTCGACATTACACAGCTAAAGCTCTATTATCGTCTAAGGCTCAAAGTTTTATATGTTGCTCAGCATCACGGCACATAAAATTATAACATCAGACCACTGATAATAGAGCAGTTGATTGAAGAATTTTTGGGTTCTTTTCGGTTATAAGGAGACAAATGGATATCCAACGTCATTCGCTGGACAAGAATTTTCCACAGGAGTACTAATAACCATTCATAATCTTATATCTCTGATTACAGCCCCACATGACCAGTTTTGAAGAAACTATTTTTTGACGTTGCTACAGGAGGAAATTCCTTGTGCTTCACACACGTATTTTTCTCGCAAAACAGATCTCATTTTTTGGACTATTAATAAACTTTCAATAGCGTCATGTTTGTTGATTCCAACGCTGTCTTATTTTTGGAAGGACCGTTTCTCTGCAGTGCAAAGGAGAAAGAAGATTGATTCCCATAGGTAAAGGGGTGTTTTGGGTATTCCATGAGGTGGAAAGGTGTGGTGCGAGGGCGAATGTGGTCGTTTTCACACGACCATCGAGCGATTCGTGCTTTGGCTGGTGACATATCTCCCCGCTGTACTGCAGAGAAATGGCCTTTACAGAAAATAAGCATAGTGTTGGAATCAGCAAGCAATACGCTATCGAATGTTTACCAATAACCCAAAGAAACAGCTCTGTTAGCGAGGGTTAAGCACAAGTTTATCTTTCGTCCACAGCGCTATCAAAAGAGCTCTGTTGAAAAGCAAACTTATTTTTGAGTGCTTTGAAACGTATGCTATCAAAAAAAGTTCGAAGCACTAGCACTTTAGGGAAAGAGTTTTGCCCAGCGAAATATAAGCAAGATAAGAAAAGAACGCGTGGTCGTGGAAAAAATAAATTAATTTCGAATGTTACAGCACTATGGGTACTTTGACTAACCAGTCACGTAGGGCTTTGGTCAGAAATCCAAGCTTCCAAATGCTTACTAAAACTCCTATGAAAAGTTCCTGTCCAGCGAATGAGGTCGAATATTCATTTGTCCCCTTATAACCAAAAAGAACCGATTATGTTTTCTCATCTTGACTATCAGCAAACATTTTCATGCTGAAAAGCTTTTTTGTGTCTCACGAATTTTTGCTGTGGTCAAATTTATAGTAGTAACTTTTTGAGAAGTTAAACTCGAAAATTTCTCCCTTTTTCCATACATTTCTTAACGATTACACAGTTGACAGAATTTTATTTATATTTCGTGTTATCTCTTTCTTTACTCAAAAATGTTGAAAAAATAAAGAGTTACGATGGAAAAAAGAAACTAATGATACCTCAAATGATTTCATTCTGGCTACAGTTTAGCTTTTTTACAGCAACTACGTAGAAATTAAGCGGTGCATAAACGGAAAAAAAACCAAAATTAAAATGAAAGTGCTGAAAGGCGCCAATTTATGAAAGCATGGTGATCTTTGTCTCAGTAGCTGTAAAAATTTTCAAAGCTGACCTCTGGACAAAGCATTATTCTATTAAACGTACCGCGAGATAATTTCCACTTTTGGAACAGTTACGAAAAATCCTCATTTCTTTCTTTACCATCCACTGCAAACGAAAGACTTCATGTCAAGATGATATGCCAGGGATTCAAGCGAGATGAATAAAAAGTCAGACCTTGGCAGTTAAAAGAATTTTTGGCAATATTGCTAACTCGACTTAGCAGTTGAGCGATTATCTAGTTGAAAAAAGGGTAGAGGGTTATATAGTTAGAATAGGATATTATAGTTACGGTTTAATATTAATTAAGTACAAGGTCGATCGATCAAGTGGTAAAGAACCTCGAAGCAGAACGTTCAACTGGACCTAAAGAGGCTCATTTTGACGATTGATTTTGATGAGGGTTCGAGAAGAATGTGATTATGCGAGTATCCGTTTACGGAGAAAACGAGATGCTTCAAAGGAAAACGTTAAACGTTGGAAGAAAAGTTAGCTCTACTGGGTTTCAACCAAAATATTCGATGCTGAACTTCTTGTCTATCCATATTTTTTTAAAAATCATTTTATATACTAAAACAATAAGTTCGCAAGCATTTTTCTTATCTGATATTTTGTTCCTTTCTCCATTTTTTATGAAGAACAGTTCCAAAACGACCGAAATGCTCAAAATTATGTTGCCATTTAGAGAGATAATTGAGAGAAAATGTTTAAAAGTTCACAAACTCGAAGATATACCAGGGCACTCTTTCCTACTCCACCGCACCCGCACACAACGAGTTTGAACTCTTTCATATTCTTGAGAGATTTCGTTGAGTTTCCTGAAAAAAATGACGAAATTTGTCAAACTAGTATATATGATTCAAATTAATCGCATTGATTCAAAGGCATTAGAGAATATGACAACAGTCCGGGAATGAAGATTTTCAGTTCTTTGTGGCAACGGAAAAGGAGTAATAAATGGATCACAGCGTAGTTAGACCGTAAAAATTTGCAGTTAGGAGCGATTATGGGAATTTTCTCGGTGATGATCGCTTTAGTTATCGGATCAATCCCGTGCCAGGTAATTTCCCAGGGCAACAGCATGCGTCGTATCCCATCACTTCAACTGATAAGCGCTGACCCGTGTTGACCGGAATCAGCGCAGATTTCGAAAAATCAGGATTCAGTTCAAACTATTATTGCATCCTTAGTAGCAATATTATTTATATAATTGATTAAATAAACAAGTCTTGCTGCTAAGTCCACTTCGAAGGGATATAGGCGAAAACCGAGTTCTGAACCTCATTATGAGGTGAAAATTCCTTCCGAACGAGACAATTAATGGCTTTACGTGAGAGAGAATGCTTGAGTTCTTAAGTGCAATGAGATGTTCCTCATGAGTGATTTGGTCACTTGATGGCTTACATTGCTGAAAGGTCTAAGCGATGACGATTGGGATCGGCGCAAGGATTGGACTGGAACACCGCCATCCGATTCCGATCGAAGAACAATCAGTCACAATCGTCCAACGCCGTCCATTACAGATGTTTTTCGGGGGTGATTCGTATTTAGAGTGTTTCCAACGCTTGCACGAGTTATCCAGGGAACTAATTTATGTTTAGAAGCTATTATTTATATTGTTCCACTTCATGATGGCTCTGCGATTTCTACGATACAATATATACTTATACATAAGGTATTACGTGCTTCAAAGCTAAAATAACATTGCTGCAGACTTTCAGTTGTTCAGAGGAGATGTCAACGAATGGATAATCTCGAAATAAAAAAAAGCAGCTATTAGCTTGGCTTAAAAAAGGTCAATGCATAATGTCTGGAATATGAGGACACGACAATCAATGCGAAAACCAGCTCACGTAAGACTTTATTAGATAAACTTGAAATGATTACAACTTACAATTTTTGACCTACAGGGAATATGTATTTTAATCCCTCAATATCGAACATGCAATTATTTGCAACTACTTTGTTTCGGCGAACGTCGTATTCGAGACACGAACGCATTTGAATGAGCGAGGATTTTTGCTCATAGGAAGTCGACAATGTTCTCCAATTTCCAATTCCAATCATGTATAAAATTGAGAGAATATTATGCTACACACATAATTAACGTGATAGAGCAAAGTGCCTTCTGTATATCTGAGAAGCTACCAACTCCTCGAAACTTCACATTAACAAGAAATTATCGTTAGGTATCAAAGAAAAAGTTTCAGACATTATGGCTCGTAGGATAACAATAGTATGTCAAGAAGAAATTGGCGAAGATTTGATAATTGCCGGTCGTCAACTCGGTTGACAACGAACTATACGGATCTTCTCTATGAAAGTAATCATGGACAAAAGGACTTTTTCCATAAACACTTTATACACATTTTTTTTCATGAAACGACAACACTGAATGATCGACAGCACTGAATGATTTACAAGTAAGTTTCAATCTAACTTTTATATTTTCCAGCGTTGAAAATAGCCTGTGGAACGCCACATTTGAACTTTTCTCTGATGCAAACAATAGTTATTGAAATATGGAGAGATAATCGCCGTTTCAGACCAGTTCCAACTTTAGATCACGTTCTATTTCATAAAAACATGGCCGTCTTCACACATATAGTGCGGATGTCACCACTTCTTGTATTCCATCTTATTTTGGTACCCGTTGTTCACAAAAATAAAAAAGGTGGCGTGTGTAGGTTCATCTGCTGCATAACAATTGTTATTTCTCTATGAGCGTCGCTGAATGCGAATTGAGTCAATTGCCTTTCGCGTCGTGGATAGTTATTCTAGAGCGTTTTCAACCTAACACCAAGGGAACTGGCCTAATGCTGGGTCGGAGTAATAGCGTGCACGTGACAAGCGCATTACCACTGCGCTAAGCGCCACCTAGTTTCAAATTAGACTAAGATAAGCAGATTTGAAATTTCACTTGCAGCTAGTGAATGGAGAACTGCGATTTCTAGCAATATCTTATAGCGATTAAAGAGAAGGCGCCCTGCAGTTTATCGGCAATCAGCACAAAGTTAGAGCAAAGTGGATAGACACTACAGATTTTCTGAGGATGTTTTATCTAGTTTTTCTCAATATTTCCTCTTCTTAGTCTTGAAATTTTTTTATATTTTGTGTCAAATAATATATTAAGACTTGACGTCGACGTTGACGCTTAATATCAACGTGGCGAACTAACTTTGCTGGTAATCGGCTTTACCTCATAAATCCATAAGTTCATCTTATGATTGCACATTTGATTCTTCCATTAGAAATGAAGAGAGTGTAAAGCCAGTGGCTAGAGGAGCTCTACGATAAACACTAGATTGGATCTTGGTTCGAATCCGCTCTCCAAACTCACCAATCCCGGCATCCTTCCAAATTGGGCAATGTGATGATGGTTTGGCTAGGAGGATAACAAAACGAACTGGACTGTCGCAGGCCGCACACCGTATGTAAAAGCTTGATAGTGTCATTGAATTACCTCTACAAAATCTGAAGAAGAGGGAAGCCTAATTCTCCTATAGAGACTGGTTGTCGTCAAGGACTTTATTCTCATTTTATTACTCAATTACGCAGTTTTGAAGTTGTTAGCGCAATCAAATGGTTTAAGAAATTTTCACCCATACTGTATGTGGACAAAAAAGCCAGCCACGACGAATTTCAAGTGAGATCAAAACTACACTATGACTGAATAAATCAGAAAAGCTCAAGGAAGAGCTATGCTAGCAATTCTGACATTCATTGTGCGTGTAAAAAAGTCTTACTAATTATACAAGACACATCATTTACTACGCTAATTGAGTTGCCTGCGAAGCGTTGGTTAGATGTGACGTGCAATAAACGTATTGTCGCAATTTCGGACAAACTTCCACGTTCATCAAATCTTCCATTCCACTTCGTCCAGAACTTTGGCAACGTCTTTATTTGAAAGGGTAGCTGCATCGACTTGAAGCGTCGGTAGGACACTTCAAGTCACTGTATAGGCCACGTACACACTCAGTCTCCACTAAAGATGCTTGATGAAGGCGAATACATGCAACCTCTCAGTCACGTACAAACGAGCGTCATATCAATATTTATTTTTTTGCAACTTGTAAAAAATTAACACTTCCAAGAAGTATTATAAGGAATTAATAGTAAGCTCAATGCTTTTTTAGATTATGATGCATATTGATTCGAGATTGGAATACTAGGAATTACGGGATGATTCCTTTCTCCAGGAAATATATATATCCATGCGGCGAAGCCATTCTCGGCTGGTAGGCGGTCCGGACGGCTACGAAGAGGGATTGCCAGTGCGGGCTTTGGTACTACTGTGGTAGTACCCTAATTATGCTTTCTCGTCAATAAATTGGATTTTTTTGCCAGTAAATGAAATGATCAATTATGATAGAACAGACTTTAATAAGGTTGTATCTATCAAAAATAACGAAATTATCTATGTATAATCCACACTATCAAAGCGAAAATTCAAGTGTTTATCAAAAGGCAATATTTAAAATTTTTCTTAGACATTTTTATATTACTTGGTTCTTTTTGATTATAGGTCAACAAGTGAAAAGCCGTCCTCAATAGCTGGAGAGGAATTTTTCACAAGAATGTTAATAACCATTCGAAAGCTGAGACTTTAGGCTACAGCCCCCCTTTTGCCCATTTTCGAAGCAGATGTTTTTTAACGCTGCTATAGGAGGAGATTTCTGCAGAAGAGCATACATTTCAAAGGATAGCGCTCTTTCTTTGGACTATTAGTAATCATTCGATGGCGTACTCGTTTCTAATTTCAGCAGTATGCTTATGTCTTGAAAAAAAAACTATTCTGTCAACGCAGCAGGTAAAATAAGTTGAATTCTTATCTACCATCAAGGGGATCTTCCTCCGATTCACGTGCGTGTGCGTGAAGCGGCCACGTGAGCTGCGGGCGCGATACTTCTCTACGCGTTCATATGTCTGAAAAATCGATGGCCATCGCGTCATCGAACGTGGCTGCTCAGCCGGCCGCATGTGATTTGGGCAAGGACCTCCTTGATCGCAGAGGGAAATTTAACTTATTTTACTTGCTGCGTTTCAGAGAAAAGGTCTGTTCAAGATATAAACGCAGAGTTAAAATTAGAAACGATTACGTTATCGAATGATCACTAATAGTCCAAGGAAGCTCTTTCAGGCGAGAATCATGAGCGTCTGACACATAGATTTCTATGGATTTTTCAGTGTTATGAAAGTTCGTTTTGAAAAACCGGCTACGTGGAGCCCTAGCGAAATGTAAGTTTTCTATTAATGATTGCTAGCTCTCCTATGAAGGCTTCTTCTCTAGCGAATGAGGTCGGCTTTCTATCCATTTTTTTCTGTAATTAAGAAGAGTCTAATTTTTATTCATACTTACGGAACGGTTGCTACTTCTCTGAGCGATTGAAGGGCGATCATGGACGAGACTTGTGGCCAGGGAAGTTGCGCCAGCCACTTCAGCGGGGTGGCGCTCGGTATCGAGACGTGCTGACGTCCTGGTCGGTCGTGTGTCCCCTTGCCTTAGTCCGCCACTTTTCTTGCTTTTGGTTCTCCACCTCTGTTCTGACTCTAAATCTGATCCTGCTGTCGTTGCTTTGTATAAGTGATTGTAGCCCACCTTGTCCATTGACTCTGCCTTCGATTGGTTATTATTGTTCGTGTCTATTTGCGATGCTCATACATTGTGAGCGAAGCGTGGGGCTACGGCAGTGGACCAAGTCCTTTGGGGTTCTGTTTGGCCTGCCACCAGAGATAGGTCCGAGTCCATGTTTATAGACCCCGAGGAGCTTACCGACATATTTAATCACCCACTGGCTCCCACCCTCGGTGTATAGGTCTACTCCGGGCAAGCATAACTGCATTCCGAGGTCCATTGCCTAGTCAAGCCCCGCAGACTATCAGTTCACCTCGCTCACTCATCAATCCTCTGTTGACATCGCTTTACTTTACCACTACGCACTTAGTCATGTCGAAATATTATCGTAGCTGCAGTTATGCGTCATTATTATTCTTATGTTCTTGTTGTGTTCTTATTGTACTTATGTATATATTTTCAGGTTGTCTTATTACTCTCTACAATAAAACTAATATTTACTCGAGGCGTCAACATCACTAGTCGTCAGCGTCCGGGTCGCCCCGCGTGGCAGGCGAAAATTCTACCATTCAAGTACTTGATGATTTCTCTATGATTTTATTTACATTAATTCTAGACTGAATATACATACAGTGATTTTAGTTTGAAAGGCGCTTTATGAGGATTTGGCTGATGAGACAGACGTGTTCATGGAATTCAGTCATCTCAGTAGTGAAACTCGGAAGGAGATTGAGGAGTTCCGTCGACGTAGAAAACAGGCTGAAGAGTTTAATGAGAACTCACCAGTTAAACCGCTAAAGGTATCGTAGATTTTGTCTGCAACATCCCTTCCATATGTTTGTGTTGGAAAAACTAAAAAAATCAGTGATTTTTCATTATGGTTTACTTACGATATACCTCGCGATTGTTGTATTCATTCTCTTTCTTTTCTTTCACTCGAATTACAACTTTATAATTTCTTCCCCTTTCATCTAACCACTACTAATCTGTTTACAGGCTGCTCGTAAGGACGGCGAACCCGTCGTAGAGTTGAAGAGCGTGTAGAAGAGTCTTTGTGGAGTACAGGAACACACAAAGGTTTATAGATTTGTTTAGTCTTGTTTACTCCTCGCTTCTAAGAGTTACAGGACAATTTTGTTGTTTTTTTAATGGAATTAACTATGCACTTCGCCATTTATCCACTGTGTAGAACTGATATGTTCTCACTCTATGTAAGCAGCGCAGAAGAGGATGGTTGAAAGATTACTTTTTAGCAGGAAAAATAGTCGGATAATCCATTGGAACGATGCGACAGGTCGAAAACCGATTGCTGATCATCAGAATCGCTCTCATCACTACCCTGGACTTGTTTTTAACAATTTGTTCAAGTTTATCTCTTTTTCTTGTATTGCTCGATAATTATCCAACTTGCGATTGTTTTTCATTGATGTTGTCATTACAGGTTGTTGTTTGTCGATGAATTTATTGATAAACTGTTAGCAATGCCAACATCATGTAGAATATGGCTTGAAGCATGCATTCTTAAAAAGAGTTTGAAAGGCGTTTCCTCAAAAATGTAGGTTTCATAAACGAAAAGAGATTTCCTAAGAGAGCGGAGCGCTTTTTCTGCTAAAACTACGTTCTAGAAGTCTCTATAATAGCAATTCATTGAATTTATGTAGTAATGAGGCTTTCGACATAAAAAATTTTACTATGCACATATTGACGAATCCGCTGTAAATGGAAAGGACGGGTTGATTGCGGCAAGCGCAAAATGTTATTATTATTTTGCTAGTAGCACAGCACAAGATGTCCTTTCTAGAAACCAGCCTTGGTCCTGAAATTTCCATTTTCGAGTATCTAATAACTATTGTTTTTTCTAGTAGAATAAGTCTTCTCTACAAAAAAAAGGGCTCACGAGTGCAATCCTTGAAATGCGGAAGCATGCAAGAGAAATTGTTCTAAAAATAAAAGTTTCCAAGACAGTTGGGCGTAATTATTTCTAGATTTACGTTTACAAAGGTTCTGTCAATGATAATTTGATTTTCTTGGCAAAAAAATTCGCTAGAATCGAAATCTTTCAATAAGATGCCAAATATAATAATTATGAATTGAAAAAATGGATCGCGATTGCACAAAGTCATCTTTTTTTATTAATCCTATGGAAATCTTTCACACAACAAGTTCACTATCGAAGTCGAAACTATTCAAGCTATCGACTGGCTGCAAAAACATCAAGAAGATAAGAGAAAATGTTCAATAACAGCTGGAAATACATTCCTTTTGCAAAGACGTGGTTTTTTCCTTTGGAAAAAGCAAGATTTTGGGAAGCATTAGCGTTAATCTTGTTAAAATTATTCGTGCAGAAGTCTCATCGGTGACATATCATCGTCTTTTGATGATAATGCTACTCTGAAAACAATTAATGCATGTATAACACTTTGTTGAATTTTGGCCTTGAATCTGTTTTATTTACTTGTTTATTTCCAGTTTTGTCCAGGTTAGGAATCGTAAAAATCAACGTCTCGCAGTAGTTGACCTGCATATGCCGGGAATAAAAATGGCCGAATTGCTAATTTCGACTGGTTTCAAACCAGGAAGTGTTCATTGAGCCGTAAAATCTTTCCAGAAAACTGTGAGGATTGAAGACCATCTTCGAAAAGATCGTCGAGTCACTTCCCCTACTTCGGAAAACATTTGGAAGAAAAAATAACCAAAAAAAAAACAAAATCCGGAGCGTTCGATGCTCAGATTGGCTCGGGAAGATCAGAATCAGCGAGTCGTGAGAAGTGATGTTTTATTTCTGTAGTCCTACAATCTATTATCGATAAGTTCACGTGCAGTATATAGTTTCTTATTCAGTATTCTCCTACTGTCTAAGTTAAAGAACGCTTCTTTTTTTGCATGTGTTTATATAACTGCCTAACGGCTTATCTGTTTTAACTGCTCTTTGTCCTGGCTGCCTCTACAGCAGTCTAATTGCCTAGTTGTCCAGCTGTCTATTCTACCTCTGTCCTTCTGTCAATTTGTCTAACCATTTCTTGGAAACATGCACTAATCACGGTACACATGCTGTTTCCTGACGTACTTCGACAGATCACCTTTTGCTTTAAATTTCTCGTAGTCAGTCGATGGCCTGTCGAGCATGAATGTTGGAAATGGAAATAATCTATGAAAAGGTTTTTTTTTGTGTGCGTGTGTGTGTTTTAGCGTTTTCAGTACAGTGTGTGTGTTTTGTGTGTGTGTGTGTGTGTGTGTGTGTGGTGTGTGTTGTGTGTGTGTGTGTGTGTGTGTGTGTGTGTGTGTGTGTGTGTGTGTGTGTCTGTGTGCGAGTGTGTGTGTGTGTGTGTGTGCTGTGTGTGTGTGTGTGTGTGTCTGTGTGTGTGTCTGTGTGTGTGTGTGTGTGTGTGTGTCTGTGTGTGTGTGTCTGTGTGTGTGTGTCTGTGTGTGTGGTGTGTCTGTGTGTGTGTGTCTGTGTGTGTGTATGTATGTATGGAAAATAAATTCGCGGCAGAGAAAATATCTTCCGAAGAGTATGCAACTTCAAAAGCGTGATCAGCGAGGAAGCGCAGAAATGCTTTGCGTCTATAAATCATTTTTTTTTTTGACGAGCAATTTCTGCTCACTGTGACGACTTTTATGTGCTGTTCATGAGAGAATACGAAAACCTCAAAAATTTGAACGCCGTGGGTTTCCTGGCAAAACTCTCTTTTTTACTACTTAAAAGCAATACAGCTCTATCGTTTGACAACAAAGTAAAAAGATCTCACTATACACGCGGTTGAACGCAGGTCGCGTACAGGATGTGATACACACAACTTTATGACTCGATTAGTCAAAACCATTTTCGCCAGAACAATTGTCTCTCAACTAGAAAAAATTGTCTTTAAAAAAAACAAAAAGAGCAAAAAACAGTATAAAGCAACAAATGATATTTAGATCTAATCTTCTAAATTTGAGCCCCAAAGCACAGTTAGTTAGCTGTGATCGGCTGGTTGTGAAAAGTTTAAGAACCAAGAGCATAAGGAAAAGATCACGACGGGTTCGTAGTTGAACAATGAAATGCCAATGTGACAAAATCAGTGCTTCGCGTGTATTTTTTGGGTCAGTTTGGACATGTGTACCGATTTCGGTACATGTTCAATTTACGCTCCAGTGTCACGGACTCCGATGTGTTCGTAGGAAAGGCGTCTCCTTTTCTCTACTTCCAAAGAATCCTTGACACGACAGCGATGAGACACACGAATTCGGTGAGGCGCTTAGATTTCGAAATCATGTCAATGTACCAAAAACTCAACGGACTGCAGTATAACGCACGTACACTTGTTTATGAATCCTGAAATTGCAGTTAAAAAGAACCAAGACACGACGCTATGCGCCTGACTGAAACAAGAAGAGGCCGGCTTTCCCTCCGCCCCCCAGTTTAAGCATTCAGTGACACTGCAAAAGATCTGTACTGGGAACAAGCGATAGCAAAGGTGTCGGAAGCGTGAGCGTTTCGTCAAAACGAGTTTTACCATGAACGTCGGTTTATTTGAACAGCTAAGGGCCATTGCTGGACGCTTACCGTTGGAAAGATATCTATTAATAGTGACTTTTATTATCTCCATCATTATATCGCCATTGTCCAAACACCGACATCGAGCTAAGACAAAATGAAGTTAAAGTGTTCTAATATGGACTCAGAGGAGCAATTCGGAGACGACCACATACTACCAAGGTCATAATTGGTGATTTTGACTCTAAATTTGGATTTAGAAAACGTCTGAGGAATGTCACATTGGACTCCACGGATCGGTATGAAACGAAGAGGGTGAGGGTCGTCTGAGTTCACCATGCCTATCAAAATCGTCCATGATAGCTCACAATTCCAGAAAGACTCAGCGGTGGACGTAGAAGCTGAAATGGAGAGTAACACAACGGGGTACGCCACATCTCAGTAAATCAAAGATTATGTCTGACCGATGTCACTGTTGTTCCAGAACAGAATTTTATACGAAATTAGACCACCACCTCTTTTACCGCACATTTTTGAATTTTGATGAAAAGGGACAAAACCGATATTACATGGTCATAATCAACATCGACGAAGAATACTACCGGCTTATCTTAGATCTTCACACTAACCTTTTCTAAACCAATCATCTAAAAATCACCAGGAGACGTTTGCTCCAGAAATTACAGAGCTGACACGCCAAGTGAAAACGAGTGAACCTCAGGCATTTTCCAACTAACGTCCAGGTTGTGAATGCTGTGAAAAAGTGCCAAAAGAACATCATAGAAGTTTTAGAGAGTAAAGAGCAACAACTATTTCTAAAACTACAGAGACAAGATAAATTATTCACAAAGTTCACCAAAACCATCGCCAAGCATAAGAGCAAGACGACTGTACTTCACTGTGCAGGTAGAACAGTTACAGCTTCCAGAAAGAGAGTGAAAAAAATCACTGCCGTCCCATCGGCTCTCTTTTCTGGAATTCGACATGCTTTTTCGTTGATGAAAATTTGAACATCGCTTGTTCCAGCAGAAGAAAACCTCACCTGAATAACCTTCCAGTAGTGCTCATCAACATATTGGCTCGGCTTCACACAAGTTATCTGCCAGAATGCAATATTTTTAGTGAACAGAAAACTAGCAATACACTGTTATTATGCAAAAAAGGGAGGCCTTCACAGCATTGGTAACTATCGCTTCACCTTCTTGGTGCCCGTCATCTATAATTCTTCACTCGAGTCATCACATACAGAATTAATAGAACAGTGAACAAAGGACAAATATTTCAAACAGCACGGTTTCGAAAAATTTCCAGTGCCACAGCCACATCCGCACGACAACAAGACTCACTGAAGTATCACGAGAGTTCAGGAGACCACTTTGTCCCACTTTCATTGACTTGAAGAAGGCCTGAATTAGTTGGAGCAGAAGAAGACATAGAAGCTATGAACAGAGAGGGTGTTCCATTGCATAATGGTTCTTTATGAATTATATAAAGATTCCACGACTGAAATATCACCATTCTGTATTTATATCACTAAACGTAAGAAAAGGTTGTTTGCCAGGCGAAAACAATTTCGTTAAAACTATTCACTGCCATAGAGCAAAACGTCATGTACACATTAGAATAGGACAACATGAGGATGAAAATCGACGATCGACAACTACACCATTTCCGCTCCGCTAATATCATCGTTCTTGAATACCAGGCATCAGCCAGAAAGGAAGATGTTGACCAATTTCGACAGGGCTTGTGGAAAGACCGATCCAACCTAATTTCACGAAATCGCTGTTCATCAAGAACGGATCGGTTTTAGTTCGGTTACATGTATCTAAGTCGTAAACTCAACACGATGAACGACCCAGCTCCCAAGCTGAGCAGGAGGAAGCGAGCGGTTTGAGGAACTTTTTGGAGCATCGAGGACGTAAGCGAAGAGAACAAAGAACATCCGCCTCCATGCCCACCTTTTTGGCTCGACGATTATCCATGTTTCTATGCAGCAGAAACCCGGCCGTTAGGTAAGTGGAATGAAAAATCATTTGGTGCTATTCAACGCTTAGCTAAAAAGCGATATGGGAACTTTCAGTGTTTTGCAAATATGAAAAAGATCCATTCTAAGTGTACGTCAACAATCGTTAATCAAAACGCCGTTCTACAGCTAGGCTATCGAAGGTAATGTGGGCCGAACATTGTAGTGTGCTTTAAAACGATATGCGATGGACAAGAGCCGTCACGACTGGATTCCTCGGGATGTACACTTTTATTTTCCCCTATCGGGATGTTGAGGGCTCTACAGGAAGACCACCGATCCCGTGGCTCGAATTCTTCACGAAAGCTATAGAAGAAAGATATGATGCTCAACGAATCCCTAGAGCGAGGAGTACCCACTTGGCTACTCTTGCACGCGATAGGGAAGAATAAAAGTGTTGCTGATGTCCGCTTGAATCACTCGACGATCAACGGAGCGACAGATAAAACAGTTGATAAATCTCACGTCCTCTCATGATTTTTGGCACTAGAGCAATAAACACCGAATTCATCAACCAGAAGTGATAAAAATTTTCAAACAACACTATCAAAAGTATGTCCCATCAGTCTGAACACATTTATGCCGTCTCCCACGCAACAAATTAATACCGCGTCCATTGAACTCGCCATCCTTGAATTCAAGGAAAGCTATCATTCCTCGATGCAACTGATTAATGTCTTAGAACGCTTTATGCTCAGGAAGTGCTCCAGCAACTGAAAGAGGTGGTAGTGAGACGGCGACAAGTTAGCACATTACGACGGATGATCAAGTAACTCCCAGCTCAGTCCGGTCAAGTTCCTCTGTGTCAATTTAGCGACGTACAGCCTTGCGTTGTCTTGAAGCAGGATGAGATTGGGGCGACGTCGCCGTGATAAAGCCCTATTGCAGAAGTCTAATACGCTGTTCGCTTAGGCACAATCCTTGAGTCTTTGCACGGTTGGTGTTCTTCAAGGCGGTCTTTGCATCACGTTCCAAATCGCACTCGTAAACCAGCGAATTGCGATAAAGGCTTTTTGAGCGGTTATGAAGCTGTAAGTATGGAAAAAATTGGTATAAAAAACACAAAATTCTGCACAAGGCGGTATTGATTTGTTGCTTGAGATATGGCAGAAATGTGTTCAGGCTGATACCGTTAACTTTGAATAGTGTTGTTGAGTAATTTCAACTACCTCTGGTTAATAAAATCGGTGTTTATTGCTCAAATGCCAAGAATTATGAGAAGACCTAACATTCACTGGAGTGAATAACATGAACCGCGTGGGGCACAGAGGTTAGAAGTGACTTGAAATTATTGATGCCAAACTAATTAGTGGCTGCCATATAGTAGAACAAATGGAAGTATCTGCAGTACCAGCAAAAGAGCATTATTTAGTGTTAATATGTGATTTTCTCTTACTGAAAGTGGAAAGTATCAATAATCATCAACCATCCCAGACCATCTGGCTTTCAGAACGGCTCCTTTATCGATTCTATCCGGCAATGCTTACTCTCAAAGGTCGCCTGTATTTTCTGTTTATCGTGTGATGCCATCGGGCACTATGATATACCGGTTGTCGAAGTGAAAAGCCTAAATTCCACTAAACACTGTTCCTTAGAACTTAAAGGGACAACATCGAGATTACGTTCGCAACCTGTGTCTACACATTTTCACAGCGAAAAAGTTACGTTCTTACAAATTCTTTGTTCATTGAATTAAGTTATGAAGGAAGAGGCCAGTAATAGCATGGCTTTCAGAATGTCTAACATCATGGTTCGTTTTCGCGCCTAGCCTGCCAAGCTCGGCCCATGTGATGCCTGCAAATTTGCATCGGACTTGTTTGGTGATAGCTTCCTTTCATCTACAAACGCTGGTGCTATTTGTCATGAAAACCTTGGAGAACTCCAGCATTTGGTGGGCCAAGATTCCAAGAAGAATGGTCTCGACAAAACGACACTCTTAAGGGGTACAAAAATGTATCAAAAAACCGGCCGAACCCACATACAAAAATCACTTACTTTTGCTAATGGTGGGCACCATGGAACGAGCTGAGTACAGGAAGTTTTGGGTTCCGGTATGTATAAACAGAGTTCTACTTAATATATGTCGAGCACGCAACAGATATCTCTAACTTATCACAGTATAGTCTTCAAACGTATGTGTAACTTCTAACAAGTCTTGCCGACTTTCAGTGCTTATGAATATAGTTAAGTGATTTCTATTGTTTGATTGTTCTCAAATGCGCCTCATGATGTTCGTCATAAGATATTTACCGACCTCTGTAGACTGAAAGGAAATTTTTTCGTACAAACAGGTCTCACCTTGCTGACGTCAGTGTGACAGGGGCGGTGAATCCAGCGACTATTGTGTGTAATTGCATGGGGTCTCTAACTATGAGCCTCGCAGTGCCATTTCGATTACGAAGATCAGGTATATGTGTGAGGGAAAAATTTTCTTTTCTTTCCAATATTTTATCATTTTTGAGCTTGTCATGAGACCATATAGATTTTATCTGGAGCTTCGCTAAAGAACATTTTTAGGGTTCACAAGTTTGCTTAAACTGGATGTCACATATCTTGCGATCCCCAGTGACTTAGTCAACAAAATTCGGAATCACTGCCCGATGAACATCAGACAGAGTTGATTGATACACCGTCTGCATGATTCAGGCGGTCTGACGGAGTACTATTATTTGTGTGTCAAGGCAGGAAGTATTCATGCCAAAAATATTTGGGTCCATATATTTATAGCAATCCTTTAGTTAACCTCTCTTATAGCAGTACTAGAAGATTAGAAGGATAAAGCTTTCGACCACGATGAATCCCTGAGGGATAAGTTATGTATTTCTTCCCAGTTTGCACTTTGTTTGAGGTGGCCGAGCGCTTAACTGGCGTTTACAATGATTGGCGATGACCTACGGAGGTATCCTGTCAGTGCTCTTATCTTACCACACAAATCTAGTATCTATGATTCTTCAATTTAACTGCTTTTTAGCAGCAGGATGACGTCGAGATATTCATCTCAGAAGATTAAGTGATACGCGAAAATCCGACCTCAAGCAGGAGTTGACCGGCGTTCCACCGTTATCGTGGCGCGTGCTACTATTACGCTACCAAATGTTACCATTTTGTTACCACTCTTTCTTCGACATAAACTGTCGGAGATGTCAGCAACCATATCTGAACAAGTTTTGTCCAGTAAGCAAATTTCGGCATTGAACCAAATTAAGTTGACAGCTTTTTCTAAATGTATAACCTACATTTCTCAAAATTATCTGCTCTATAGCAGCGCTATGATGTTGAAATATTCATCTGGGAAGATTGAGTGGTACGCAAAAATGACCTCAATCGGAAGTTGCATCAGTGCTTCACCCTTACCGGTGGTGTGCGATACCACTACACGTGCACTACCACTTCTAGTACAAATTCACCGACCCCGGAAAGGTAGAAGACTTGATGAATTATTAGTGCGAGATCGAACTATTCATCATGTGTGCGGCGCAGAGCCCGCCACTCATTGCGCCACATGCATTCTTTAGTAGTGTAATGATGTTACAATTAAATATCCAAGAAAATTCTGAGTGATATGCAATACTTTCGACTTCACGCAAGAGTTGAACCTGCATTTCACTCATACCGGAGAAAAAAAGAGTGGTATTAAAGCAGAGCTCTTGGTGGTGTAATGATAGCAAGCTCTAGTACTGCTGAAACATGAGTACTAACTCCGACATTAAGTCAAATATTTAGATAATACTCAGCATCCGTGGACAGCTAAATCTGTTTTGAAAAAAAAAATTTGGTACTAGTACCTCCGTCATTGACGCTGATGTCACATAAAAACAACAACTCTCAAAATGCCAAGCTAAATCGTTTCAGACCCATCGATGATGTCCTGTGTTATGTAGCACTGGGTGTGTGGTGAAAGTGCAAAATTGACATACGATACCAGGAATAAGGATCAAGGATCTTCAGTTTTTGGGTCAAGAAGATGACCGAAAATACCTTAATGGAATCGATGGTGTGGAATAAACGAGTAGACCAGATAGTGCTGATTCGCATAAGGGACGATGACATTAGGTCGTTCCACAAGTTTTGGCACTAGAGCAGTGATCACCAAATTTAATAACCAGATAAAATTAAAATTGCTTAGTTTTGACATAGCTCACAGCTTGCTTATAGTTGCTAGATGGAGCCGTCGTGGAACCGAATTCATTGCTACTCATACACAAATGGCGCGTAAAAGAAAATGCAAGTGAAATGGCAAACAACATTAGTTGAGCTTGAGGCGATGATACGGCTGCGGAAAAGACGGCTAGGAAGTGGTTTGCGAAGTTTAAAGCTGGAGCGAACAGTGAGGAATAGTCTCTCTGCAACCGTATCATCGCCCGAGCTCCATTGATTTCGCGCTCCGCTTCACTAGCATTCTTCCCTAGGTGCCATTCGTGTATGAGTAAAAAGCCAGTTTGTTCCCAAGACAGCTACATCTCAAAGCAAATATAAACAAGTTGTTTATCAAAATGTTCGCAAGTAAATGCGCAATCGAACGGTGCCAAAGTAGTGCAGTTTTAATTACTGCTTGTTGACAAATTTGGTGTTTCTTGCTATAGCGCCAAAACTTATGGAACGGCCTAATAAAATATGCGCTACCAACCCGAAGATCTGTCATCCATTCGAATCACGAAATATCGTAGAGATAAATGAACACATTTGTCCTATAAAATAATTCGAGGGTTTACTAATGCATTTAGAAGGGTTTGTTTCCTCGTACCGTACAGTCGGACCAAGGACCACGATACCGAGCGGCTTCGTCAGAGGCGCAATAATTCGGGCTGATTTCACATAACGTCTGTCCTCTCAATGTCGGTCTTCAAAGTTGCATCGAGTTGAATCCTCCAGAGTGAAGTTTTGCCCCAAAAAGATCTCACTTAGCTGGATTTACCGAGCGAATGTTAATAGACCGTAGACCGAATGCCAATTAGTAATCATTTTTTTCTAGAACATCTATCAGCACTTCTTACAGCTGTTAGTATCACGTTGGATGGGGCAAGAAAAAAAAAAGATTTCCAAATCTGTATCACTAATACTCCTATTTTTGTCAGAAATTCTGCTGGCCAAACTAGTCGATATCCAATTTTATAAACCCAATAATGTAGAGTGGTGTGCAAAAACGTTTGCGTCAGCCGGGACTTGAACCCAGATCTTACTCTTTTCGGGAGATGTGCTAAACCGTTGCACCACCGACACTCGTTTTAAGCTCCACTCCACTCTACGTTACAACGCGTTATCTGTCAACAGCCAACCGTCTACGGTGTGGCGGGGCAGTCATTATCAACTCACTTTTGTTGACAGATATTGGGTTCAACAATCAATTCGAATGGTGCACATTTTAGACCCTATTTTGTATAATTTTCTTTTTTTAGTTATATAATGACAACCTACAGCACAATGATTACAGTTTGCTTCCACAATCTTTCCTTGTTTAACATTTCTATCCATTTTTCGCCCGGACGTTAGTCCTTTGTAGAAAAAAAAACCGTAGTCATTGTTGATGCTGCCAAGAGAGAAGTATCACATTTATCATTAAACCTTGCGTATGATTACTGTTACAACTAATTTTAAGTAGATGAAGCCGATTAATCTAACAGTACGATCCAAAGACGATTTATTTGTCTCTTTACAGCTCTACAACTTTCACAAAATATTACAATAAATTCTCATTTGAACACAAATAAAAGGTTTATCCTTATAACATTCGCCGGTCTCTTACAGAATTCAATAGCACTGTTTTCGTGGTTCACAATTTGTAAGCGTGAGAAGCGGAGTTGTTAGCGCAAAGTGTACACTGGAGAAGCTAACGCAATACGGTAATCCATTAAGATGTTGTGAAGGAGTTGAATTGACGATCAGAAACAGAATATGAAATGAACATAGTGAGAAAGAACGGCAAGATCTTGAAGAATACTCGGGAAATGAGCGACGGATTCATTCAATGCAGAAGCTGAAGGTTTTATAAGTGGAGCAGAAACGTTCTAAATGGCAAACTTTTCATGCACTTCTCGCCTTATGCACGTTTGTAGTAAAAAACCGACTTGACCGCGATCGTTACAAATTCGTTCCAAAAGAGAGCGGCTGTGCTTTGTTACCTATTCGGATTGCACAACACTTGCCGTAATCCCCCTCAAGAAACTTTTTGGCGGCTCCAAAATGGTGCTAAACCATTTATAATCCTTTGTTGTCACGACATTCTGTTCTCGGATACAGTAATACGAAAGAGTATCAGTTACTGATTGGTACTGTGGTTGCAACAGGTTGTATAGCAAAATTTGACCTTTGCTTGGAATGAATAACGGAACACTTTTAAACTCTCAAAACTACAATGACTGACATAATTCTCCACTCAAGTCTGCACAACATTAAATTTATAAAAAATTATCTTGCAGTGAGCATTAACACGATGCAGAAATTGTACTGTACAAAGTCAACAAAAACATAAGGTTTTCGGTAGCTCAGCTTGGATTAGGCATACAAGCATTTCATTGAAAGCAAAGATCCACCTCTGACAAGAAGTTCCTCCTAAGAAGATCTCACATATGGTCACCAGAGAAATGTTAGTCATTTCATTTATAATTTCCTATCTACAATCAGCAGAGTAGTAAAAGTGGAAAAAGAAGGCCTCCAGGAGTGCTTAGAGATTTTTTCAAGAACAAAAAAAAAACATATCAACTCATTGGGGACTACAATTAAGTGCGCAGACATTAATTCACTATGATTGATCGTGATATAACAGGAGTTTGAAAGTTCGTCTACACCTACTTTTCAACAATGCTGAGATCGACGGGAGGCGAGAAGGTGAATAACATCGTGGTGATGTTCACCTGCACTTGTTGCGCTCCGGACAGTCGTCATTAGCAGTTCATTGTCGCCTTGTTGTCTCCCCACAGGTACACCTCATAAATGTTAAAACAAACACACTCACACGTGCAATTAAACGCCAATGAAACTAATTACCAGTAATTATCGTTCTATCATTGTCCAGCTCATTGTGCTATTGGTGGAGGAAGTAAAAACTGCACAAAATCTCATTTATTTTCAAACAGATGGATTTATAGGTAGATTTTTATCCAAAAACATAAAAAACTTGAAGTAAAAGTTAATATGAGGAGGTGCTGTCATGAACAGTGGAAAAGCAGCGATTGGCAACAAAAAACAGTTAGCGGCAGGACCTAACCACAGACGATTTGCGTCGATGGACAGCGAAATATACTCTATAATGCCGCCGCTGGTTGACGTAAATGTTCTAGGCAATAATAGCTGTTCTCTTCAAGATATGGGGCAACATTGCTTACAATGAATATCGCCAGATCTCTAAGTAGCCTTGCGTCTGATCTTTTCGGACGCTAACAGTAAATGCTCTCTTGAGATAGTATTGTATTTGACACGTTGACAACGATGTGAGCTGTTTTCAATTCAGACCGCACGTCGCGTGTACGACGTCGCGGAGCGGCGAGAGTCTTCATTAACAAGCTTTGCAATGGAAGTTTGGGAACATTTTTGATAATCTAATGTACTGAGGGGATATTATCGCGATAAAAAGATAAAATGTAGTAGAGTGGACTTCTACAAAAGTTTTATAGTTAAGAAAATATCCATGTCTCGACAAATTCTCTATGTTTCAACGAGAAAACAACATTGTTGTGAAAAGGAACGTACTTTCAGCTGTATACAACTTTGTTTGTTTATTTTTCAACCATGCTTTTGTAACCATTCGATAGCTCAAGAAATGCTTATTCTCGCACTAAGTTTCCATTGAATATGAATGCATATATGTAAGATAACATTAGATGTTTAGCAACAATTCAAAATATCATCTTCTACTGGATATCTGCCTTTTTCCTCGAGATTCGAAGTTTTAGGAGAAAGCATCGCCATTTTGTCCGCTAGAGATAGCTTAGTCGATATCTTTTATATTATATTCTACCATTTCCTAGCAACGAAGTCTCCTTTAGTGACGATAAAAATCCACATTTCATTAGAAAACTACCATAACGCCATTGTAGCCATCGCCCTCGCCGCGCGACGGCGTCGCGTGTCCCGCAGGATTTTAACACCATTGTCAACGAGATAATAGCACTACAGCATCGGAATTGCGTCAGATCACAAGTCAGAATTTTCAGATCATCGGTCAATTTAAGAAAGATCGTAATAACTCATAGAGACAATTACTTTATAGTAGTCGATTTTATCATTCCACCGTCAAATTTTGATTATAATGTGCAGCTGGTAAAGATGTTACAAACGAGCACATTGCGACAAGTGCGAATATTTCCATAGAAAGAGTAAATCAATATTTCGACGAAGTCTCTAATATCAGATTGTATTGGAATAAAGAGATCCACATTATGCCTCCTCGGTGCCACTATAACTTTCAGGACTGACAACTCCTGCTTCTTGCCGAGTTGAAGCGATACCTGGAGTGGTTGTACTCCTGCCGAGAAGGCCCTCCACACAGAAGTCAGTGCGGCTAACAGTGGGATGACTTCGCACTGGGGGTAATGGCATCAATCCGGATTTGTTCGGATTCATGATGTCCGAAATCAGCCTTGACATTGAGGCGTTGCCGATAGAAGGACGGAATAGCACGGCAACCACCGAATCGGCAGAAATTGAAAGCACGTCCAGACACCTGCAAGTCCATGTTTCATAATTCATCATTACCTGGCCGTACAAGTGTTTAGAAAAACCGATGATCTAATAGGAAAATTAACAATACCATTAAGTGATTTTAATAGCTGAAAGCGCTGTCTGTCTAGCGCATTAGAGCTTACTCGAAACATAATCGTTGGTAAATGAAAAAGTTCCCATAAAGTCAGTCCGCTTAACTTGTTCGTCAGTGCTCAGTAATATTTATTACGTTTTTACAGTAATATTGAGTCATATAAAAAGGATAAAGCTCTCGGCGTTGACCGACACCTGAGGGATGCGCCATACATTCGTCTTCAATTATTAACTTCGTTTGAGGTAATTGAATGCATATCTGGCCTTTACAATGACTCACGGTGGCCTCCTGCTGTATCGAGTCAATGCTGCTTATCCTCTCAGACAAGTTTGCGACTAGTCTGGTACCGACACCGACCCTGGAAGGATGGATGGCTTGGTGAGCCATGAGGGCGAGATCGAACCATTGATCTCATGTGCGACGCAGAGCATCTCTAACCACTGCGCCACATGCGCTCATTGATTGATATATTGATTGATAAACACATGAAAGACACAACCGGTATTTATTTCAGAAATTCTCGGATCTATGCTAATAAGATGAGAAATTTAGACGTTCGAAAACTCAAGGCTTAGAGATCTTATTTGCTACGCTTTCTATTACACTGATTTTGAGAGTGAAAAAAAGTCTAAACTGCAATTATACTGACTTCAGAAACCGAAGCGGATCAGCTCGATAGACAACTTGATGGTAGGCGGCCAGTTGGAAGCCAAGTTGATAAGCCGATGGCGTGTCTATAAGTGAAATTTGATTACTAAGAACATTCTATACTGTCACTGATTATAAGAAAACGTAGTTCGAGCTGGAAATTGCTCAGACGACGAGAGCTTCGTAGGGAAGGAGACGATGAGGCTGCTGAGAAAAAGCACAACGAAACGAAGCCGCCCAGTTTTTCATCAAACTGCCGATCGAGCGCCGATTACAGTAATCGCGAAACGATTGTTTGTCGACGACGTCCGTCCATCCGGCGTCACACCGACACGTCTGGTTCCCCTCTCACGACTTCCACAGTCGCATCGCTCGGCACATCTGTTCCAATTCCCCATTCACTAACTCGAACCATGTAAATATAGAATCGCGAAGATCTTAAAGAATCCTTATAGAGCCAGTTCTCAATGAAATGATCTAGAAAATGGCATAAACACACTTCGTCTAAACCGTAAGAAGAGAATACAGAAGGAAAGATGGTGCTACGACTAGCAAATAAAATGGGCCTCGCTTTCATATGAAATTGGAAATAAATAGAGCAAGGTTTTTTTCCAGGAAATTCTGAGTTAGTAGCCATCCAATAAAAGTGGATGGTGTAGTGAGCAGAAAACGGCATTTGAAAAAAAGATCGATACAATTTGATGTCGATTGAAGCTAAACTAAGCCTATGTCAAAACGTTCTTTGATGCATTCGTTACAGATCACAAACTTCTAGAATACGGAAGTTTCAAGTTTTGCCGAGAAATGCGTTCTTGATCATCAAGCTTTCGTAATACCAGGTGACCTTTTCTATGGATGCCGGGGCAACTTAGAGTTCATCAATAGGCATAAAGTAACCCTGTGTTGTAAGATAAGTAGTGATAAATGCCATCGACTTTTGCTTTCTTTGTTAAGGTATGTAGTTCCGATAAATTACTTCATGGAACACAAGCTTTGATGACAAAAAGATATTTCAGCACCTTAAGCATCAGTACCTCCATAGAAACCATCCTCACATAGTCTTTGCTCGTGAGGTATATAAAATTGTTTCGTCTATATAACTTTTTTCTGGTCAACCAGTCTACAATCTCTTTGAGCATTTTGAATCATAGACCAAAGAAAATCTTGCTTTTCCGCTAAAAACACATCTTCAGCGGTTTCTCACTAAGTTGGTGAGACTAAGGAGACACTTGGCCAAGATATAAAGAACAACTCGTTCAAATAATTGAAGCTTTAAACAAAGAATATTCGTAGCTTTAAACAAAAAACATTACCTAGATGGGGTTGAGAAGCATTTATGAGGAAAGTAATGCGTGAAAGAAGGAGTGATATCGCAGACAGAATCATCTCAAGTTCAAGGTTGACACTTATACATATTGTTCTCGATGAACGTACCTTTCATCAACGCGTACGTTCTAAGAATTGCGTGTTCCCTAGCGTCTAGTCGTAATGACTCCATCTTCTCGAAACATTCAGCAACCTAAACAGCCACATACTTACCGGGCGGGAACAGTATTTAGAACAGACAGGCATACTCGTAGACAAACTTCGGTTTTCTCTTTAACGAAATCCGTCGGATCGGCGTAAATTTGCTGCGATGTGATGAACGGTCGTTCTCCACAAGTAAGAACAAAAAGCGCAGGCCAGCACTGCTGGAACGTGGCGATCTGAAGAGAAGGACATTCATGACCGAAGAATTTTGAGTCAATTAGCTCTGCTAAGATTTCTTACTATGTTTCACTGATACACTAACTACTAGAACACCCAGTATAGTCTAAGAGAATGTTTTGAGCTTTTTGAGATTGATATGTCAGTGGCAAGCATACGTTTCTTATAAGCTTGATAACAGCCGTAAGTCATCGAATGGAAAAAAATGAAAAGACCACAATTTCACGTGTTTTAGACCAAAAATGTCGCCCCGTCTTCTTTATGAGCAGAAGTGACTAGTGGGTGTATGGCTCTGATGAGGCGGCGATACCTCCGAACGTACGTAAGCCACTGACATATCAACCTCGAAAAGACTCAAAACATTCTTTCAAACCATGTTAATTGTTTATAACGAGGTTTTAAAAGCAGTCAATTGTAAGGCAATATCTATAAAACAGAGCATCATTTTCCTTGTCACGTAAAAATTTTCAGACAAGCAATAACTAATCCAGATTCAGCTACAAGACACAATTGTTGATCAGTTAAAGCAATGTTAAGTTCAGTTATCCATGGCCACCAACTAATCAAATCGATCCAGAGTTTGAGGTTATGTTAGACCGTCACGATTACGAACCTGTCTCTCAATTGGTAGACATGCGAATGGCAGCTGGTACCGTGTCCAAGTGATTAGTTGGAAGAATACTCGTGCCGCCACTTCAGGCAACTTCTCGAAACACGGAGGTGAGGCGTCCGACTCTGAGCCGAGGTCTGGCTGAAGTAAACACTTTATTTAGTAGTGACTGTCAAGTGTGACATAACTCTGTCAAAGACCAAGTTTTTTAGTATAGTAGTGAGGGAGTAAAATGGAATTTGTGATTGATGAAGTCACTAAATTTAAAGATTCTTTCAGATCTTCTATTCAATAGCAGCTACTAATTTTATATAATCAGTAAGAACTGCAATATGGAACTCAGCCTAGAAAGGAATGATATCTCAACAATTTGCTAATATTCTAGATATGAACCTCCTTGGTGGCATCGAAGCATTAGAAAGAAATATGGAAAGAAACTTAAGAGAAGATATCAAAACGTTTTGCTGATTTTTGTGAACAATGACATTCCACGAACACAAGGGATAATCGATGAAACAACGAGAGCGGTAGCAAAAACAAAAACAATGACGAAATATCCCTCAACTCGTCACAGCTTGCCAAACGATGGTGTTGCTTCCCCACGAAACTCTTGTAATTTCTCGGAAAGATACGAAGGAAGAAGAAGCATGGAGTGCAGAAGCCAAGCAGTAGCGCTCTTTCAAGAGAGCATTGATGAAGTCGAAATCGGGCCGACAAGTGGCCACCGAAGCCACTTTATCCTCTTGTCTTCTCCTTTCCATTTACTACACTAATGTTGACGTCATCAGAGCCCGACAATTGGTTCCCCCTTTCTAAGAGAAAAAAAAAATTTACAGACTATCTTCTGCTTTTGGCAGTGACTCAAAAAAGTCTCAATAGAGCTACAAAGTCGTCGAGCCCTACTTTCTACTGGCAGTAGCCAATTCAAAACTTGGGAATTTCTTCTGTTTTGTAAGTCTTGAGTATTCAGTACGACGGTCAATGCAATCGATTTCACTTTTTGTTATTGCTTATCAGAAAGCACGGAGAAGAAAGGTTCACATGCCGATGGGTTCAAGACCATCATCAATATCTATGAGATACTGAATGACCCTTTTAAACCCGTATACAAGGATGTGTCGATTGCCTCGGTTAAATTCCCTCCAAAAAAAAGCAACTCATCAGTCAATGAAATTACAACTTCACTGCGCGAATCTACTTGGTCAATCTATCGTTTTTTTCCACTTCACCACAATATATCCTAACAATATTCACTGATGTGACGACCAAAGTTTGTGATAATCATTTATCGAGAACTCATCCGATTCAGCCACGTCAAACGGCTACGATGTCTCATGTCATACCGTATCCTTCGGTTTGTTTTTATCACTTCCGACATCAGCAGATGTTAGCGTTGAATTTGCAACGCGACCAGGTGGTGGTTGCAAGTTTTAGAAAAAAGATTACGGTAAAGAAATAAATGAATTGACCGGAAAATGCAGACAATACCAGCGCAAATTTCATCGAATGCCGAAATTTATAAGGGTTCAATGATTGAGGATCGTCTGACACCAACAACACAACGCTCTTCAGTTTCGCGGTTATTTGACGAGAATATTTATAAAAAGAGAAGAATTCTTGAAGCTTGTATTAGACTGAGCGAGATCGTACATTCACTTAGTAATGTTTCACTATCATTACAATAACTCAAGAGTTTTTTGAACCGTGTTCATTGGGTTTCAGAACGGTCTGAGGCTGAAAAACATCATACAACGTGGATAACAAAAGATATCATGGCATAAGGGACTGTTTCGGCTACAAGTTAACAACATAGACAATGCAGAGCGGAGCGGCAATGAGCAAAGAAATAATCTTCCTACCGAAAGTGCCAGCCGCGGATGTTCAAGTAACAGATTTTGACGCCTTAAACTAGAATTTCGTGGCCCTCTTTCATGTTGTACTGCTTCTTTATTCATACCAATCTCTAGACATTTTCTCAATCGACAAGCCCTGAAAATCATTTCCTTCAAATGACATCATTTGAACAAAAAACTAATAGTACCTGCATTGATTTCGATGCGTTTTGTCAACTATGCATCGTCCCTCTTCACAGCCGCCCTTATTTTTGCACACATATTGTCTGTGTCGTCTGATCGATCGCTGTAAATATAACTGTTTGGCAAAGCTGGAACATCAACCATTATTGGTCACTAACTTTGAAAAATCCGGCACAACCGTCGCATGAAAATATTCCATAATGTTTTCCAGAACTGTGGTCTTGACACACTCGACACGGCACGTCGGGAAGAATCCGACCTATAGATGAGTTCTGATTAGCTCTTTCGAACAACCACATACACTATCCGTTCCAAATAAATTTATAAAAAAATTTAGTAGCTGAAATTCGTTTCAGTTCTCATAAAAACATGTGAAATATCGAATTTCCATAGAGAGTTGTCAATAGTATGTTTGGGAAAAAACCTATGAGAAAAAATTAGGATTATTTGTCGATAGAATTTTTTTCGATAATGAAATATCGAAGAGAATAGTTCACCAAACGTCCAAAAGTCAGGAATTCTTCTATAGAACACCGTAATCAAGACTCACTGCTTGGCTGTGAAGTCATGGCGACCAATATGGATGACTGCCTTTCTGAGGGGCGGGCCGAACTCATGAGAAGTCGACGCCCGTCATTGGCCGGCTCTTACGGTGCCATCACGCCCCAACCCGACAGAGTGAATGACTCCCTTCTCTTCCTTGATTAATCGCTCGATGATGATCGCTTGTTTGTGAATGTTTGCACGATTTTCGACAACATCCGATTCGATGCACATGAACTTCAATCGCCCAATTGTTTCTGCCTTGCTTGTATCTATATAAAGTGAGCGTAAAGCATCTAAATTCGACGTGTTTTAAGACGAGTGTTCTTAACTAAGGCGGCGTTAGGAAGACTTTAACATCTCCACGTTCATGTGTTTGATGTGCTTTTATAACTGAGGCTCTTTTGGAGGAAAGATATAAGATGGTGGGTGTATCCGTCAGCGTGGGTCCGCGGAAGTCAACCAACTAAGCCGTATAATCGACTAAAATCCTTTTCATTATATTTATCCACTTTTAGCGATGGCGTGATGTTACAAATATATATAAAGCAATTTTGAGATATGCAAAACTTTGAGAGTCAGACGGTATCCCATCTGACGTCTAAAGCTCTGCGTATTACTCAACGACATTGAATAGGTTAGTACAATTGTTAGGACGGAATTTATCTCACATTGGCTAACGCTTCGCTAGATTTTGTTCTTTCCAAAGCTTGAAAAAGTCAATTTGACATGCAATTTATTCTGCCACATAGTTTTATAGTAAGAAGGATAGGTAATCGTCATGGGAATAGTTTGTATAGCTTTCAGAAAAGCATGATTCCGTTACTGCTATGACGATATAATAGTTTCAGCGGCTGGCTATTACGCCGACTAAGTGTCGCTAGGCGGAAAGCCGCCGCGATTCGTACGCGACTATAGATAATCGCTGCGCGATTTACGAATTACTCGTGCTTCACTGATCTGTCGTCAGCGGATTGGCTGTTAGCTGAGCAACACCTACCTATCAACTTTAGTATTGCTCTTCAAGTAATTCACTATACTGAGTAGAAGGGCAGCTGAGCAAGCGTGGAAAAATGCATTGGAAACTTTAAAATGTAATCCGCGCTGTTGAGACTGACTAGCCTCTCCAAGACTGTGCAGTACACGACATAAATTCCTCGCAGAGCTGTCTTTTCTTTCAAAGAAAATGAAATGCCCTACAGTTTTTTTTGATCGGATGGCAGAGAATTTTTTGCGCTACCGTATGGCTTATCAGTTATGTTTGGTGATTCATGAAAAACAAATTTTACAACGAACAAAGATCGTTAAAAAATGCTACCTTAATATTTTTCGGAATTAAATTCACATTTCACAAAAAATCATCAAAATTTCGAAAATTGCGAATTCCGCAGTGGTGAGTTCATCGGATTACTAGTCATAAGCTAAATTACATTCCATTCACATACTCTATTTAAAGAAGCTACTACAAGCAGAATTTTGATTTTTGAGTACATTGTGTCTTAGACCACCACAACGGGCTGTATGATAGTTGGACAGAACGAAGATGTGGCTTTCTACCATCAATACAGTATTACAACGGATAATCGTCACTCGTGGCATGGATTATCGCAGGAGCGACTGCGGCATGAGAAACAAAAAAAGCCGCCTGATGACACCAAAACGGTGAATGAAATATGTCTTACTAAAGTGTAACAGGGACAGCAGAAGATAAGGTAAGCAGAGAAAAGTAAATGATCATCTAAATAATATTTTAATAACTAAATAACCCGATACTTTGAGGTGGCATGCACCAATGTAAACAAAAGCATCCGACGACATGGCGGATGACGCAGTACAAAAAAGAAGTCACGCGTAGTCAGCCATTTGTGAATTAAACATGTTGAGTTGAAGGTTTACTCTCGATCTCAACAACAGGAAAGGGAGGCTTATCCACCTTCTACAATTGGATAATAGGTACGAGCCCTGCCAGCCGGAGTATGCCACAGAGGAACTCATTCAAACTTGGATATCTCACTGATGAAAAACTTTAGCGTTTTTTTTTCCGATGTACTCATTTTGTTTCAAATATGAAATATCCTTGCGCCAATATTGACCAATATTACTTTACTATTGACATCAAAAATTCTCAAATCAAAAAAAAATCAAAAGTTCTTCAATTTTTCGCCGCCTTTCAAAAACCAAGGAAGTGAGAGACGAATGAGAAAACGAAAAACAGTTCGGATGGATGCTTGTAATGTCAGTGGACGAACACAATTGGCAACAGAGGTCTCGTTGTATCGGGGTGGGTGGGCGCGCAAAATGAAAATGCGCTTTCCCATCGAAGCATTCATTCACTAGCCTTTATTCATCTCTCCAACACAATAAGTTCTGAACCGCTAGTTTGTTCTACCTACGTGGGGAACATATCACAAGCCATCAAAGTGTTGTGCGCATTGGACAGCTAGTCCTATTGATTTCCAAGTAAATTTCTCTCCTCATTTTAGTGATTTACAAAGCGTTCGTGAGTTACTGAAGGGCATTCAGTACGTGATTTTCATATCTACTTTTTTCCTGCTAGAGAAGAAGTTTCCATACACTTCGTTTTAGCGAAAGTGACGAACGTCATGATCCTTTTTCTTTCCTTTATTATCATTCTCAGGCTGGATACTTCTAACGTGTCGGCTCAAATTTGAACATATACATCTATTCGAATAAAAGTACGTCTAAACAAGCTTTAGAAAAAATACGAGCTTCGCTGTCCACCTTTTAGTTTGTATACTTTTGTTGCCAAAATTTTGTTGTGCTGCTTTCGATCGCGCAAAAAGGAGAGTCTCGTGGAGAATAAATAACCCAACTCAAAATTCCACCTAAATTCATAAAAAAATTGTCTTAAAAACCTTCTCACAATTTTTAGGTCAAGTGGCCTAATGCAAAAATATGCTTACACCTTATATGGCAAAAATGAAATGAGAAAATACTTGTCCACTGAAAACAAACTGCACCGTCTTATAGGCGCTCTGTACAGCACTATATTTGTGAAATACCATAGATTTCAGTAGCCCATACCACCTCTCACCAACTATCAATCAAATCGTAAACCCATTCTTTCATTACAATGTACGATTTTGCAGCTGCAAGTGTTTGAGCGAACGCACGACGGCTTGTCAATCTCATAATTGTACCAAACACACTTTATTGACAACTGTTGACAATAGAGCTGCTTAAAAATGAGCAAAATTCATACGAATAAAAGTTGACAACACCCATGACATCGGTTAGGCAGGCACTTAGCACATCTTTCGTAATCTATAGCGGCACCAACGTGAACACATGTAATGTTGAGAGATACAATTAAGTGGTTTCACTGGGTACTACTGACTATTACATATATATATATATATAATAATATATATATATATATATATATATATATATATATATATATATAATATATATAAAGGATGAAATATCCAATAAGGAAGTTTATGAGCATCATTTTAGCAGTGGTCCAGAAACCGCTTGGCCTTTGAAGTGATCGAGTCCCTAAAAGTATGTTATTTAAACAACTCCTGAGTAGATAAAACACCGGCGGAAAAGGGCCGAATCAATGCGGAAACACTTCATTAGAACGACGCCATCTACTAGACAGAAGACATCTTCTAAGAAAAATTCAAACCTCGCCGCAGTAACTGGCAGAAGTCTGAAGATAAATCGGCACGTCAACTACTTTTGCACCAGCTGCTTCTAGCCATTTCCTTAATTGATGACAATAAGATAGAAAGCGAAATTTCAACCATCAAGTGACTAAAAAGTACTCACTTGTTCAATGAAGCGAGATCCTTCTTGCACGTGCTGAGACATTCTTTACCAGCCGATTCAGCATTTTTTAGAGGACTAAACTCATCCTCACGCTCCACTTCCCAAATGTAGAAGCTTCTGAAATTTCAAATAAGTTTAATATTACAAAAACGTAAACTTTAGTTCAACTGACTTGCTGAGTTCGAAGACATCAAATACAAATTGCTCCAGTTTGATGCCATTTGGGCTAGTCCGGCTTCACTATTTTTCCATCCGACGATAAATGAGCAATCTTCTTCAAAGCACGGTGATAGGGAAGGTGGAAATTGTCAGCGCAAAAACTGCAAATAAAACAATAAGGTGGAGGAAAGCAACATAAAAAAAAAGATTTGGAAAAAGACTTTGAGAAACAAAAATGAACCTTTCAAGGAACTCTAACGAGAAAAAATGATTAGCAATGGATCCTGCACAGAAAAGCAGTCGACCATCATCCGTTTTTCGTTCCGCTAACTCAGCACCTAACTCACTGTATTCAACTACACGAGGGCAACCATTATCCAGGCAGACAGATCCAACCAATTCTCCTGGTTTTTTAAGAATTGTCTAAAAAACGACGATATTGCCAATTAGAACCTTTTCGACTTGAAACTTCAGCAACTCTAAGCACATATTAGGTCGCAATATTAATTTCAGTTAGCTCGGCATAACCAATAAATTGATGGCTGTTGACAATCGTTCACCATTCCATTGCACACAGCCCGCGGCCAAATCGGAAGAGCACTTGAGAAGCTACGACGAAGAAATGCAAAGCGCCAAATGCATTACATAGTAAACGGGACCACTTTCAGTGGCCACTTAAAGACTTCCACTAACGAAGTCAGCTTCTTTCTTCCGTTGAAATAATTCTAAAATATTTATTCCATACTTGGCACTGATTAAACAACCAAACATCCAATCACTTTGTGTAGGTAGAAACTGTGATAATAATCGAAACGAAGTATAAAAATTAGCATTCTTCTGATAAAACATAAAGACCAATGCGAATTGAGGACACGAGTAGTAATGGTAGTAACCCTCTTGACGGGGTCTATTGCCAAGTTCAAGAGCTCGAAATATGATAGACCACCGTCCTAGGCAGATGTTACAGTACGTTGTCGACAGTGTGTCCTTGCGCAATACGAACATAAGAAGCGGTGAGGTGACCCAAGCGATATCGTTCCTAATAGCAAAGTATGCACCTATCGGTTTTGGGCTAATCCCTTTAATTGTCATTCAAAACGCAAACCGCTCTTGTTGCGTCTGCCACCTTGCATGGATACTCAATCATTAAACACAATCATACCCCTCGATCAAATCCAACTGTGTAGAAAAAATCGGAAGAAATTCAAGGAACGGTAGGACGAAAAGTGACCTCAACATTGCGGTAGTAGCAGGAAATTGAGTTATGAGTAAATTTTTTGTGTTAGTGGGGCACAAAAAAGTTGATTTGCTTCATATGTGAAATCTTAGCAATACTTCCATATGGAATCTCCTTGTGTACCACATTCAACTATCTTTTTCAATTAGAAAAATTTCGCAGCATATTCTAAAATAACAAACTCATCAACGGCTAGTTTTCACCTTTACATTGGAAGATATTTTTTTGTTGTCGACCACCAAAAGGGGTGGTTTTTACGATTCGTTAACAAAAACTAAATAATCCCAGTTATCAAATACGAAAAAAATGCATAGAAAGAAATCATGTTCTGTTTGTTCGACTGTCAATATGTTTCAGAATCCTCATAAAATTGACCCTCCACGGTGAATGAGGTTTTATAGAAAGCACAAAGAGAGTCGCCATTGTTGCGCACAGCGAGCGACTCCAATCAAGGAAACGGAGAAAAAAATGAGGAGGTGCTTTCAGAAGAAAAAACGATCCATAAAAGGTTAACTCGGGACAAAAAAACTTTAAAAAAAACAGAGTAAATCTATAGCTAGGCGTAATACTAAGATCAATTCACCTTCGTTGCAACATCAGCTTGCTTTTCGATGAAGAAACCAAGCAGATGAGGATCGGCGACTTTGCAGAGGATATTGTCAACACAATACACATGGAAATACTTCACACCACGTGATTTCATCTCTGGCAGATGTGCTGATAATGCAGAATACAGACCACCATTCCCATCTGAATTAATGTCAATAGGAATTCCGTCGAGATTATCAGCTCAAAATGAAGAAAACGAGAATCCGCCACTTCAATAAACGAAACCAAATCCCTAAATTTGTGTCAAGTCTGTGTGTTTTTGCAATTTACCCAGAATGAGCTACAGTATTCGGTCGCGATAGGGCCGGTCACCGAGGTCAATTGCACGAATAAAGACGATCGATGCCAAAACAAACACATTTATAATAGAACATCACTTGAGAAGTGTCAGAAGTAACATCAATGCACCACCGTGTACAAGGTTAGTGGCCTCGATGAAGAATCACCACAATGACAAGTCACGTTAAGAATCCGCCAAATTTCTGTACGCTTAAAACATTAAGTTTTCTTTTATTCAACAAGTTGAGTGATTTGGAAAACTTCTGAACGTCAGACGGGACTCGAGCCCACATCTCACCCTTTCCGGAGGCGCGAGCTAACCATTGAACTACTGACGCTCTTGTTCTATCATCACTCTTTCGGCGACAAATGAAAAGATTCCTATTCGATCTACTATATCCAGTATCTGTCAGCGCGACTAGGTTCAGCGCCGGTATCGGCTTGCCAAGCCAAAACACTGACGGGTGGTTGCTGACAAATCGATGCATTGTGTCGCAGAAGAGGAGAGATAGCAGAACAGGAGCGTCGCTAGTGAAATGGTAGGCACGCGCCCCCGAAAAGGGTGACATGCGGGTTCAAATCCCGTCTGGCGTCTAGTAGTTTTTCATATCACTCAAATATATATATATATAGTATGCACATATATATACATATATATGTATAATTACATATTTATAGTTAACATTGTACTGTTGCTAAGAAGCGGTTGAATAGGAAGATTTCTAGTTGTTTAGGTTTTCTTCTTGTGGTACACAAAACAACCTAAAATTCAATAATTGATGGAATGAATATGACATACTTGGTGCTGTGACTATGGTGTGCTTGTCAGACAGCAGAAGATTCCCTTCGTTATCAAAAGCCGGAATCTCAGCTTGAGAAAATATCGTGATTTGCTCAAATGTCAATCCAGTAGCTGGCACAACTTCCTTGAGATGATTGCGCGTGTTTTCCTCTGTTGACTTCGATGTCATTACAAGCCTCAACAAATCTATCACTATAAAATCTGAGTAGGCTTCTCCGATGTTTCAAAATAGAGCAGATACAGCAAGTATGCATATATGGCGAAAGTATTAGAATCCAACATTAGATGCACGCAAAATACGAAGAACGATATTAGAAATAGCAAAAGTTACAAAAGATAAACTATGAAAAAGGTACAAGATATTACTGACCACTGAATCTTTGCCTTGGTGCCGGCCTCAGGAAACTCCTTTGCGGCTAACTTCTGCAGGAGAGAAATTTTAGATGCTTGGATACCCAACAGCGAATCACATGGTGCAACATTGAGACCAAGAGGGATAGTACCTGAAAGTTCCCAAACCAAATACCAACAGAAATACCAAAAAATCCATTTATTTCCACAGCCTCTATTGTCAACAGGAATCTTGTTCTAAAAACTACATGATGGGCTGGTTCTCGGATAATTACTAATATGTCGACAATTACGCTCAACATCGCAGTTTACGCATTAGCCCTTAATTTACTCTGTTGTCAGAGGCTACCCAAAGGTATTTTCATGGCTTCTACCTCAGAAACTAAACAGACTGCACCAGAGCGCTAGGCTTTAGGAATGGATATCCCAGAACAGCAAATCCGAGCCATCACTCCTGAATTTCGTGATCATACGGAAACAGGCATCTGTCATAATCAACGATATATACTTAACATACACTCACAATCACTAATTTTCAGCCCCTTGTGAAGCACATTGAGATCAATGTGCACCGCTCAGATCACCCCAAACAAAGTCGCCGAGAAAACGTTCTTTTGTTTTACAATTTTCATGCATTTTCTGTGACTTATTAAGTTCTGCATATCCTCAGAAATCTTCTCACTGTGCGTTCTTTCATGTTCTCAGACCATAACTGACAGTTGCGTCTCTTCGAGATAACTCACTCATCGTCCAACCAAGGTGCCATCAGCTTTTTGCAGCGTTTTGTGTGACATCCGGAACATATTTCGATGTCTCTCTTCTTACGTTTTCGCTATGTAAACCGATTATGTTCGGTTACAATTGTATAAAATAGTGAGTAAAATCATAGAACTACTGGGGCGCCTACTGCATTCTTATAGGTTCGCGCAGTAAGTTCTTTGTCGACGATAGATAGGGAGAAGTCGAAAACACTAAGAAGTCTTTTGAAGTCCGAGTCGAACAAGAAGGGAGAATTGGAAAATTACCCTTTAGATGACAATGATGTGAAGAAAGGGTAAACAAGTTCATTAAATGTAGGTTTCTGGATAGCGGCCAGTGGGTTGAACTAATATAAAATGTTTACAAAAGTTCACATTTTTGATACTTTGTTAATTACTCTTGTACAATGGAAAACACTATTATAAAACAGGAAAGAACAATCAATAACTGTACACGTGAAAATTTCCGAAAAACCATACGTTCTTGAATTTCGCCAAAGAACCGAGAGTATGTGTAGTAACTTATCCGATTTTCTAGTCTTCATATCTTGACCTGACCTTCTAGGACAAAATATAAAACATCCATCCTGTTTTTTGTTTTCATTTCTTTTCTAAGACACACCATTTTTCTTTTTTAGGCGTCTCTTGTTTGTGTACTCTTCCCTTATCCTATCGCATTGATCTGCTTATAAACATTTGTACGTTCTGAGGTACTGCTCAAAGATTGAAATTCTAGTAGGATCGTACAAGTAGATGTAAAACTCAGTAATATTTCGGAAATATTCTCATAACAGCGATAGTGAAAAGGCAGCCGATGATGCGGAGGAAAATATGGAAACTTCTACAGATCTGAAAAAAGGAAGTCTGAAGAACACAAATATTAGAACATTCTGAGACTTATTTATGGCTAGTCAACAAGATTTCGGTGCATAAGAAACGAGTACTCGTGGGCAACAGAAAATGAGTGAGAAGTAACAACTGTACATAAGGTAAAACTAGTATACGTTGTGCACTTTTTTCTTCTCCATTCTTTTGCCACGTCAAATTCTGATCAAGGTTTGACATAGCTGTTCTTCCACTTGATGATCCATACGTCTTTAGTTAACGCTTGATTAATCTATTGCGACCGCGGGCAAAGGTCCGAAAAAGTTCAAACAAGAGCATTCTTGACGTATTTTCGAAGTAGTAAAAATCTTAGGCGATTCACCAGTAGTGCTTTTGAAGAAAACGACCCGAACTTCTTTATTGCCATTAGAAAATGATAAAACTGGAATTTATATGCTCTATAAGGAAGGTTGATGGCAGGGCTTCGAAGAATGCGCAAACTGCCGAAACGACACCTTTTGTAAATAGATTTTATAATCAAGACTTCGTGTTCGCTCATGAAGAAAGCAGTGAATTATCAACCATATTGTGTTTATTAGAAAGTTGGCCGTGTAAAAAATTTATCTGTTCATAGTTCTTCAACGTTAGCTATGAGAAGCGTTAATTATATGCAAAAAATGGATATTTCCTTGAATTAATTTGTTGATATTATATATATATATATATATATATATATATATATATATATATATAATATATATAGTTCATATATACACAATGTATATGTACGTATATATACATATATACAAATATATGTTGGTAAAGACAATTAGCTTGATGTATGAATGGTATAATGTACATAACAGTAGGTAAGGATTTTTGAACTCTGTGCTAAGAGCACAAATTCTGTGTAAGGCCCTCTAAATTCTACGTAAGCTACTGTAAAGATGCCGGAAACTGCAGAAATCGCAATTTGCAAATTAGATGCTTCTCAACACAATACTGGCAGCACTTATGAAATTTCACACAAAATAAGAATTAGGCACCGACATTTCTCCCAAAGGAGCGCTCTAAACACTGATGAACATAAGCTGGGTAAAAAAATTTTTTTTACTTGGATACTTGGAATGCCAGTCTTCACTGACAGTGCCAGACCCACCAGAGGGAGGCTGTGGTGGTTTAGCTATTTTCTTTCCTCTATTGGCGGAGTAAGTCTCGCCGGCGCTTCCTCAGGTTGTCACCACATTAGAGCAGTCGCCGGCCTTTGCGGACCAGAAAGAGATTACTACCATGCGTCTAGAAGCTACGAGGACGGCGCTCATTCCGTACGGTTTATTCTTAGCTGGGCTTTCCGAGTGGAACGTCGGACTTCTTCTCAGCTCAGTTGGACCATTTAAGGGTTATTTTATCAGTTCTGATAATTTTATTGAATTTTTTGTTCAATTTTGGTCCAGGATTCGTCCTATTTACTTGTCTGTTTTCAAATGTGCTCAAGGTATGAATCGTAGAAATCAAGTATCGCAATACTAAAGATTCACGCTCAAATGAAAACGGTCGACATTGTTAAAATTGGCTGCTTTCAAACAAGCAAGTGCCTACAGAGCCGTCAAACATTTCAAAGAGACTGGAAGGATTGAGGACCGTCTTCAAAAAGGTCGTACAACTACCGCGTCTATCCAAGAAAACATTCAGAAAATTCGTTACCAGATTCAACGAAATCTGGAGCGTCCGATGCGCGAAATGCTTTGGGAAGCTCTGAATTAGCGAGCACAGCGTCCAAAACATTTTCAGAATAAGCTGAAGATCTCTCGTGTTCAATTTCTGGACAAAAAGATGGAACAAAAAACGGCTTCAAAAAATTTGCCAAATGATTCGTTTGATCGCTAGGGCTCGTTTGTCCAATGTGCTCTTCACTGATGAAAAGAAATTCACGGTCGACCCACTCCACAATCTCCAAAATCGACGTATACTTCTCAAGAAGAGTTAGCAGAAATCCGCATTAGCAGAAACCATGGGTCGCGTTTATTTTCTGGCTTCTGTGATGGTTTGAGCTGATATTTGGGCCACCGGAAAGACACTGTTAGTCCTCATCATCATAAACCTCAAAATGAACGCTGACAGCTATCAGCAGCAAGTCCTACGGGCTGTACTGGAGCGTTAAAGCACTCAACTCTTTGGTGCCGACGGATTTATGTATGCTTTAGCAGGACTGGGCTCTTGCTCATTCGGTCTGCTCAGTGATTTCCACCTGTCAAAAGCTGTTCCCACGCTTTTGGGGCAAGGGCATTTGGCTGTCAAACTCACCGGCTCTTTCCAGTGGTTTACTCTCCGTGTGGTGCATACTGCAGGAAAAGGTCTCAGCTACTCATTATAGTAATGTAGACGCGTTCAGAACAGCTCTGACACGCGTTCGGGACGAAATAAAGGTGGAAACGAGTGCGCGCACTGGTGGAAATTTTCGCAAGCGATTTCGTAGATGTGTAAAGGCAAAAGAAGACGATTTTGAGGAGTTGTCATAAACTTTTTTATTTATTGTTATAAATCCTGATCTAATAAACGTAATAATTCCTCCGATTGAAAGAATTCATCCGTATGTGACGTATTTTTACACGTTGTTTTATCTGAAATAACTAACAGAAGTTTTTCCGCACCTTGTAAAGTGACACTAAGTTATTGATGGGAAAAATCAATTGCCTATGCCAGATTTATGTCAGGAGAAGATGAATTAGGCTTTTCTATACACTACTCAAAAAGAATGGACCGACGGAAACCTTCGCACTAGCCTTCGAATAAGCATCTTAAATGATCGGAGAAAGGACCAACGAATACGTATAAGAGGAGCTACATTAGGATATACAGATCTGTCACACAGCTTTGATTCAATGAGACTTTCGTGCCTTTCAAAAAAAAAAAAGTGGCATTATTCCAATACACTAAACAGAAGGAACACAAATATCGTATAATTGATATAATAGGATAACGTACAAAAGGTCCAGATGTGTAAGAACAAGTTTTTTTCAAACTTATTCAAATATGTAATGCATCAGATGTATATCAATATTACCACATTAGATATATTGAAATACAAGTGTCTTTCTGTTTACACTGATCTAATAATGCCTTTTAAATAATTCTAACAACGCAATGATCTTATTATTAGCTTGTGGCAGGCACAATATCTGCATTGGATAGACTTCCAACGGATTACGCAAAGCCCATCAAAAAATCTCCGGTCGGTGAAAAAGTCAGAGATGAGCCCCACATGACTCACATCGGCCACGCTGTTGAGACGAGCGGACTACCACTGCTTTCGTCAAGAGAAGAATTGATAGGAGAGCACTTATTGAGCTTGTCAGTAACCTTATTTCGATATACTCTTTGTTTTATAAACTCAGAAGCTTTGCAAAGTATTGCATGTGAACAGAACTACATCGTAGTGATCGCTAACTCATAACGTATCTTTGTTGTACCTCAGAATTCCTGAGATAAGAGCGATGTGTGCTGGAAAATAATAGGTGGGGAAGAAGTTGTGAGAAAATGCTTTTAACTTTTTTGGATGTCGGCCATTTTTTGGTTTTGAGCTCATTTGAAAGCCCATCTTCTTGCGCGTTGATTTATTTACAATTTACGAACTTATTTCACGATGGAGTTAACAAGCGAGCGAACTGAGTCTTCGCACCAAGCCAGATTGATGCGTTTACTTGCATCCGTTGCATTTGAACCCAACAGCCATTCTGCATCATCAACAATCTAATTTGCTCCTCTGTCAACTCCATCTTGAAATAAGCAGATAAGTTATACACCAATCAACGCAGGAGAAGACGAGCTTTCGAATGAGCCCAAGAATTCATAAAATGGCCGACATCCAAAGAAGTTACAAGCATTTTCTCAGAACTTTTTCCCCAACATATTAGACGCATGGATACACTTTTTTCCGGAGTTTAGTTTGACCTATATTTTCCTTTTGAACTTTTTTCGCTTCCTTTTCACTTTAGTTAGATACTGTTATCTTAAGTAATCATGGCGAATTTGGAAAGCGGCACGGGTTTGTCCGCTTTTTATTTCCAAAAATTAAATCGCTAATTCCTATGAAATTTTGAGGTGCTCATCTCCAAACAGTTTCAGACTGGTTACACCATGTGGGAACGTAAAACGGGACCATAATGCTAAGTTATACCTACTATCAGGTACCCATACACCTAAATGTTTGTTTTGCTAAAAGCAACCTTCATCTATGAAGGGGGTCAGATTTGCTGATTGAGATTGAGGATTCTTTATCACTTCTTCTCATCAATATATTTGAGTACTTTTCTAGCGCTACCTACTCAATATTCCTAGACCGTTACGACAATGCGTTTCACAAGCGGATGCATACCGCAGTGGATGGGAGGAAAATTTGCTGATTAGCGGTCCGGATCTTCCAGGAAAGATACTCTTTCAAAAGTAGTAGATATTGTTAATAGTTAAAACATTGCTGGAGGGTAATGTAATTCTACATCTACGACTAAGAATCATTAGCTCTACATAATAACTCGTGTAAATTCCCATGTGGCCACATTTGCAGCGCACATCTAAGAAATGGATTCGAATGTGAACACGGGCGAAAAACGACTGCAGATGGAACACAGAATAAGTCAGGAAACTGATTAGAAACTGCCCCAGAATGATAAGTCCTCTAGCTATACAGCCGTTACGCGTTTTTGAATGCGTGATCCCGTGTACGGCCGTCCATATCACGCACCACGACTTGCCAAAAAGCTACAAGTACGTGAGAATTACACTAGAAGACTTTAGTGCCCATAATAGGAAGGAGAGAAAGAGAGAAAAGAGAGAAGAGAAAGAAAGAGGAAATAGGAATTTGTGGGTGCAAACTTGAATCTTTTCGGTATCAAGGCTGAGCAAAACTTTACAGTAAATAACAGATCAATTTTGGGTATATTCTGAATTTCAGCAACGTCTCGATTCAAAAGAACAAGAGATTTGAGGGTTTGGCTTGAATCGCTTAGAAAGACGTCATAAGTCCAGTCAAGCTAAACATTGTAGAAGTAACTGAACACATATCTGAACCACATAGTGACTACGATAGCTTCAAAACTGGGTTTTAACTCTCGAACAATCTAAAATCAATTTGTCGACAGGTATTGTGGGTTTAGTTATGCCTTACTGGCGAAGTTTTGTATTTAGCCGTTAGAAAAATGAAAATTCATACACTACACACTTTCGAAGCAAAATAAAACCATCAAGGAAGATCTGTTATGAGGTTATACAAAAGCCCAAAATTACCTTTAGGAGCTGATGAACCAAGACGGCTAGACTGGCCTCCTGCCAATACAATAACTGCTAATTCTCCTTTAGAAATGGCTTCTAGCCCTGCAAAGAACCGTATCACTGAGCGAAAACTAGTCTGATCTGCTTTGTTACAAATTAATCCCTTTGATAATGAATATGCATAAACATTCGCTTCCAAGAAGGAGCTGAACATGCATTTCACGTACACCGTATGATCCAGCCCTCGCCAAGAAGAAACGCGGGTTTGACCCCGGCTGGGATCGAATGTTTTTGCAAAACCATTCGATATTCGGAAACGTACATTTATAACATCATAGAAAAGGATGAAGCGCTCGGTTTTTATCAATCCCTGAGGGATTCGCCGTGCATTTCTTTCCTAATATTAGCTTCGTCTGAGGTATTGAATGCATATATGGCTCTCACAATGACTCTGTACCGCGTCAGTGCTGCTTATCCTCCCAGACAAGTCTGGTACCAATTTACTTACCCCACAGGGATGGATGGCTTGGTGAGCCATGAGCGCGAGATCGAACCGTCGACCTTGGGTGTGACGCAGAGTACCTCTAACCACTGCGCCATATGCGGTCATAAATCATACTCCTGCTAAAAAGCAGTAAATAAAAAATTTGTACAGGAAATACCTGCTATCCAATAACGCTGCTTCTCTTTCTCTGTTAGATTTTTGAATACAATGTGATGATCGTCCGGTATGGGCGTGAGATTGTCCGACGTTGCTGAGTAAACCCTAGCAGAATCTTCATAGATGTCGTGAAGCGATTGGAAATCTATAGATTCGATCTAAAAGTATCAGAATTTCCCGTGATAGGGGAAAAATAGGTATTGATCGAGAACGGCGTAAATCATCTACTCAAGAAATTTACACTAAAAATGCGGTTAATAACAAATCACTCATAAATGGACACTCTGCAGATCAAATCTCGCAGAAACTCACTTGCCGAGCCAATGAATCCTTCTCATGTTCGCTTAATTCGTCCCAAAAATCGAGTAGATGTTTGTTGTGTGAGCCGACACGTTCCAATAGCACCTCATAAGATCCCACCACCATTTTCACTATCTCAAAATGAAGTGGTCCCAATATTGAGATAAATGATTCGTGAAAATAAAACTGGTTTGGAGTAATAAGTCGATAATAGATTGATTCCATCTCGTCGAGTGTTCTCAAGCAGCTGACTTTCACGGACCCAAACTGGGCGTGTCCGGCAAGGGCTCCAGTCGTCAGTATGGGAACGGCTCCACTCCTCCCCCTCTCCGACTCTAACCTCAGCGTGAAACCACTGTCTGTCTCACTCCTCTCTGTCACTCGGCACCCGTCTATCGGGAAGAAGCTTGCGCGTTCGAACCCCTACCACAGCACTTCACCGTAGTTTTTTTTTTGGTGTTATCTTTTTGTTTTCACTACAATATGCTCGAATCACCGACACACCAAATCACATCATATCCCATATAATAACACTCTGAACACGAGCGATCAATGTATATATATTATTTATCACTATTTGTCTTATTATACGTAAATATACCATTTTGTCATAAGCTGCAGATTGCTGAATAATGGCGATAAATAAGTTATATACATCGATCGTTAGTGTTACTGTGTTACAATATGAGAATGGTGTGATTTGATGTGTTCGTGATTCGAGCATTTTGTAGTGAAAACAAAAAGATAACACAACAAAAAACCAGTGAGACGCCCTGGAAAGAAATAGAACTAATAGCCTTCTTCCCAGTGGACAAGTGCCGAGTGGCAGAGAGGAGTGAGGCAGACAGTGTTTTCCGCGTTGAGGACAGAGTAGCAGAGTTGCAGAGAGAGGAGGAAAGGGTGGAGCCTTTCCCATGTCAGCGATTGGAATCCTTGCCAGTTGGACACGCCCAGTTTGGGTCCGCGGAAGTAAACAGTTGAACCTCGCTTTGAACATTCAGCAAAGTCTATTAAATTGTTTTCGGCCTTTTCAAGGTTGATAGATCACAGCCATACGTACGTTTGGGCGGTGTCGCACGCTTCATCACTGGCACACGCCCCACACTTAATCTTACTTTATAGCGTGGATGGAGAGAAGTTATTTGTGGTGATGCTCTGCACTTTATTGATCCGGTCTTCACTCTGGTTTTTCTTTACTATGCGAATTCCAGTACTTCGAGCATTCAGTTCATTTTGCGTCGTCCTCTTAAACGTCGTCGAATGATTGGGTACGTCTCTTTGCAATCTCGATCACAGTCTAACTGTGGCGTCCCATGGGTCGTTCGCTGTTGTCCGTCGTAGAGTGCTGTGAGGGGTGGGGGAGAGGGGCGTCTTGGCCGACTGGCTGTGATGTCCGTCGCGCGAGTGGGCGAGGCCCCGCCCCAACACTCTCCGGCGGTCAACGACGATCGCCCTATGGAACGCCACAGCCTGGCTATCCACCAGATTGCAAGCAGACGTGGTCAACCATTCGACGACGTTCAGGGGGAATACGAAAAAACTAATTGAGTGCTAGAAGTATTGGAATCCACGCAATGAAGAAAAAACACTGTGAATGTGAAGAGGGATCAATAAGATGTAAACTATCAGCATAAATAACGTCTCCCCATCTCTGCTATAGAGTACAGTCTGGTGTGGGGCGTGGAACTGATGAAGCGGGTGACACCGCCGAAACGTGCGCAGGACCACTAACGTACCAACCTCGAAAATGCTCGAGACATTCCTAGAGACAGTAGTGGATTCCTCTATGATTTGCCCAAAACTCTGACTGGTTGGCATGAAAAGGTTAAAAAACTAAAAATGAAACCTTGAACTTCGAAACCGACTATCCGTTAACCTCAGCATTAACAGTCAAAAAGGACAAAGCTCCCTGTGTTGATGAATCCCTGAAGGATACGTCATGCATTCGACTCTATTCGTAGCATTGCTTGAGGTGACTGGATGCATACTTGACCTTTCCAATGGCTCGTGGAGACCTAACGATTTGTCAAGTCAGCGATGCCATCCTCCCAGACAATTCTGGTACCTAATAGACGAACCCAGAAGGACTGAAAGCTTGGGAGCCTAAGGCGGGGTCGAACCAGCGACGACCGATTGGTCGGTCACGTGTGCGCCGCAGAGCAGCGCTAACCACTGCGCTATTGCACCATACACACTCTAGCACTCATTACACTCCATAGGAAGATTCCACTTGGCTCACTTTTACGAAGTCGTTCGTCCTCTTCAGATCCACAACGAGGACGAAGTACTGTGGACACAATCGACTCGAAGCATCGGCTCTGAAGAAGATGGAACGCGGCGAAGCGTCAGCCGAGCGATATTTATTTATTAACTTCGTGGTAAAAAAATAAAATGACGAACCATCCTGCTTGATCAATCCCTGAGGGACATGCCATGTACTCGTCTTCAATTTCTTTACCACGTTTGAGGTGATATGAATGCATATCTGGCCTTTACAATGACTCGCGGTAACCTCCCGCTGTGCTGAGTTAGTGCCGCTTATCCTCCCAGACAAGCCTGAGACCAGAGACCAGTCTGGACCGATTTACCGACACCGGATGGAGAGATGGCCTGATGAGCCATGAGCGCAAGATCGAACCATCGACCTTGGTGCGATGCACAGCACCCCTAACCACTGCGCCATATGCGCTCATTATTTCGTGGTATCAGGTGAATAATAAAAAAATATATTATTATTGTACTGCCGAGGTTAGAGGAAAGCCGGTTTTGAGAGTGATCGTCCATGGTTCATTCAAAAGAATTAACTTCTCAAAAACACAAGAAATCCTTTTTTTCTGGACTGATATTGAACTGAGACGAAAACGGTATAAGGAAGAATCATTTGGCACGAGAGACACGTGGGCACGGAGATTCGTGAGAGTCAAGCGAAAAACGAAATATTCAAAAAATCGCGGAAAAAATTTCAAAATAAAATGATAATAACTGGAGCAACAGTCTTCGAATGGAGCACATTTTCCTTCCTTGTTTGCCCCCTCCCATCCCCTCAATTCAAACCCGATTTGATGGCCTTGTTGCGACCCACGAAGTCGCTAGTTTGAAGCCCGACTAGGTAACGGATAAGATGTACCATGAAAAATCTTTGAAGTTCACCTGGAAGGTAACTTATGAAGATTAAGACGTGTTTGAGAAAGAGTGATAGCACAACATGCGCCATTAGCGCAATGGTTAGCATACGACCCCGGATAGGGTGAAATGCGGGTTTGAATACCGCCCGACGATCACAGTTTTACACACCGCTCAGCATTATTGGATATACGTTTGCAACATCATTTCATCGCTAGAGCGGTTAATCAAAAAATCTAGTTGTCTACATAAATAATAGGAGATGTTTACATAACTAATAGAGGATGGTGGCATGGCGTCGGTAATGCAACGGGTTAGAGCACGTGCTACCGGATAGGGTGAGATGCGGGTTCGAGTCCCAGCTGACCCAGAAGTTTTGCGCATCACTCTACATCACTGGGAATATAAGTAGTACTATGCGCACTACGATGAGCGCATGTGGCGCAGTGGTTAGAGGTGCTCTGCGTCGCACACGAGGTCAATAGTTCGATCTCGCGCTCATGGCTCACCAAGCCATCCATCCCTCCGGGGTCGGTAAATTGGTACCAGGCAGGTCTCAGACTTGTCTGGGAGGATAAGCAGCACTGACTCGGTTCAGCGGGAGGCCACCGCGAGTCATTGTAAAGGCCAGATATGCATTCAATCACCTCAAACGAAGTTAAAAATTGAAGTCGAATGCATGGCGCATCCCTCAGGGATTGATCAACGCCGAGAGCTTTATCCTTTATCCTTTATGCGCACTACATCAGTTGTTCTCAATCCTCGGTGATCGACACCGTAGATCGCTTGAATTCTACTTTGATAGAGACTCTAGACTCTGCTTGATACGAGGAAAAGGAGCCTATATTGCGGCGACAGTCTGCTTCAACCGAATTCTCTTTGTTCGTCACTGCAATTCGTTAAATGAGACACAGAACCCGTCCTGTTTTCTCTGATCGGCATTGCATCATTTGTACACCCATATATACAATTTTCGATTTTATAAGCTGGGAGAGGGATGACACAGTGGCTAACAATGCAGTGCATCAATTGGTGAGACGATATGACTGGTTGGATCCCCTTCACAGCACTACTCTTGCAATCATTCAACCAACGCAGCTTGGCTGCCGACAAGATTTGAAATAGAATCAGATTTTCTTTGATACAACAAAGTGAAAAACTCGATGATCTAGAGTAACTATAGTAAAAATTATAATGGCTCTGTGCCAAGCCGAAATTCGTCATCAAAGTTTTTTCATTTGTAGATGGCCAACACTTTCGAAACGGTTTACCGCTTCATAGTGACTCGGAGGTGCTCCTAAGTATCGGACTACTCATACAGCGCGTTCAACTTACCAGCAGGAGCACCCGAGCTGGAAAGAAATCCGGCATTTCCAACTAACCAGATCCAGCTAAGCGAAAACAGTACCAGGACTGACTGCCGTCCTGGTAGCTACTATTCGCAAGGTGGTAATTTCCCTCTGATCCATATGAGACGGCGACTGCTCTGATGTGGTGACAACCTGGAGAAGCCCCGGTTAGGCTTACCTTAGGACTCCAGCGAAGGAAGCAGCTAGACCAGCACAGTTTCTTTGTGCTGGAGCTCGAACTATCAGTGAAGATGGACCGTCAGGTATCCAAGTAAGTAGGATGGCAAACAATGAGCTACCATTAACAAATCCAACTTTTCAAACTTTTCAAATTTCTGTCATTTTTAACGGTCCCTCGTCTAGTAAATACGTCTAAGAAATCTACAAGTGTGAGATAAGAATCAAATATCAGAGTATGCAATCATGTCTCGTAGATGATCTAGAGATACTCAAGTGACCTTCCCAATCATCACTCATCACTGAAAACCATCGAAATGAAAATCTATAATGATATCATAATATATACATATCACAGCAATAAAGAACTTCAACGGTGGGAACTGGGAGTATTTCTTTGAAAAAAGCCTGAACGCTGTAATCTCCAAACGACTTATTTCTATTCTATGTTCGTAAGTATGATTAGAATGGTGGTAATAAAGCTACTGCCTGAGTACGATACGACTAAATTTGTTAGTCTTATTCATTGTTTGAATATATATATTTCTATTCATAACAAATTTTCCACATGGAGGAATTCTTTATCTTCATGTTTCCTATAAATTTTTGTGTGACTGCTGTTGGTCAGACAAGATCAGATCAATTGGTAATTCGCTTTATTGCTTACATAATACAAAACTATGATACGATAAGTGAGGAAAAAAAAAGTATTTGCATTTAGTAGGGCAACTGCCTAATCCATATCGTCAGTAGCGTTTATCATGGCGTCAACGGTTTGAGAAGAGTTCAAGTAGAGATCGAACCGTATAAGCGCTTGGGCGAATGATAGAGTTGATGATGATGATATCCACTCAAAATTTCTTGCATTTCGTTCCAATGAGCGAACTCTCCCTCTACGGCACGACGTCAAACTGAACAAGTAAAGCCAGATCGAAATTTACAAAGCCAAATCAGTAAGCCTTACGAAATCCATCGTTTACTGATTGTGCGATACGGGTACCGTATTCTACAAGGAAAAGGCTCCGTAGAGTACTTTCAACCCACTTTTCCTTGACTTCGGCCTTCGTTTTCTTCAAAACCGATGGTTTGAGTCGATGTCCTTGGTCGTTTGTCCTCGTTGTGATCTTCGTCTTCGTTTCCTTCGAAGCGAGTCTTCGTCGGTGGAGCACCGCTCGAATGAAGAAGCTCATTCGGCGGTTCCCTTATATACGGAGCGGCTGTCGATGATACTGATTGTGCTTTGATGATACATTGTTTTTCATTGCACAGTCCATTCTACAGTAGTCGATATCATTCATTGGTCAGCTTGGAGCGTTATAATGATTTGAGAACCAGATTTCCCTTACTCTCGACACATTACAGGGTTATAATATTCCTTATCTGACTAAGCTGTGAAAAGACAAAGACGTTCGTGGTACTAGCTGAATCATAAAGAAACTTATTAATCGATATTACCAACGTTAAAGTAAAGTCGGCCTTCAAAGAACTGATAGATTCATTTCTTTTCTTCTCCGTATTGGAGCCGAAAGAGCTGCTCTTTCACACAGTCGCTCAGAGATGTTTGCCCAACGTACGAACGACCATTATGATTTTTTCAGAAAATTGCTTTGGACAAAGTTTCGAATGCAGGTTTATTTCAGCCTGTTTTTGACTAAGGGGCGCCGTGGCCGAGTGATAGTGATGCCCCGTGGACTTGTGGAGCCGAGCTCCATCTCCCAACTCTCTCCGTCAGTCAACAAGAACGCCCCTATGGAACGCACAGCAAGGCCATCGTCGAGATTGCAAGGAGACTCGGCTCAGCCAGATTCTACGCCGTTAAGAACTGCGGATCCGCCACAGTGAAAGAAAAAGAACCTGGATGACGGATCAATAAAAAGTGTTTTTGATAAGGGGATGAGAGTGGGTAATGGTTTGAAGGCCTGCCTCGTCATATATGTGGTCGAAACTTTTGATCTCCCTTCAAGGCTTACCACCTCCATATTTCCATGGATCGCTGAATTGGTAACGAACGAGGATAGCAAGCACTGACTTCTTATATTTGTAGGCACCGAGAGTAATTTCGAAGGTCATATGTGCATTCAATCACCATCAACGCAGCTAATGAATACGAATCATGGCGCATCCTCAGAACCTGAGCAAACGCCAAGAGCTTCTTTATAACATTTCTCAGTGTCACAGTTGATGCTTACCACAATGAACTTGAGACCTTATAGAAGAGGAGATACTTGAATACGTTGCTAGATCCAAAGTAAAATACCTGAATGTAACTTCAGCGGTTTATCCGTCCATCATTAGTATGGCCTGCTTTTGTAACCTAATATCACGAATGGATCGAAGCGTCTATCCCCGCCAAGGCGCCGAGCTGAATCAATCGAACTTCCTATCCAGTAACACAGCTCAAAGTGAACCTATTCTAGAAAGCAACCGCCAAACCACATTAGTAACTTTTGGAATGAACGGTTTTAAAACTGATAGTCCATCACGTGTGTTCCTAGTTTTCAGGTTCCTACAACTACCACGGGACCGAATTGTTACATTACCCTATCGAGGAAACCAACACAGTATGTAAACTAACGCAATATCTACCTCATTCGCCTCAGACAGTAGTTTCCTAAGTCGCTCGCTGATTGATTTTGAGGAAGCATAGGAGAAGGGTTCAACGCTTCGCTTGCTTATCAACCTGCTTCCTGTACACCACACCACTAATCACCGCGTCATCGTGCTCTACATTAGAAAATCGAAGGAAATTCTCGATTTCAGCAGCCATAGCAGCATAAGGATCTCGTTTTTTACGCGCCTTAATATCAAAACTACGCCGGTCCCAGGCCACGCTCATGACAGGGGCCAGCAGATAGCTTCCGAACTGCGCAATCCAAATCACAAAGGTAATGCTGGAATTGTGCCGAAACGAGCTAAGGAATTCGAGATATTCACCTGGCAGCACTACAATTTATGCCAGTAGCATCACATTGTCATACAGGACAGAAACGCGTCGAAAACAAGTGTAGTTCCAATATACAATGATGTTATCCATGACCAGAGAATGAAGGAGTCAGCAGAGAAGGATGACACATATTCCCTGACTAGCTTGAATCTCTCCTCAATGTTCAAAACTAAAAGAAATGTTCAAGACATATGGTTTCCTCTACTGAGACTCGAAAATAGCACCATGTCACCTATTTTGTGCACAGATAGCCTACAGCCATCAAGACATCCAAATTCGACTTCCAGTTGGTCTGACCACCAGAATTCTACCACAACTTTATGAATCGATAATCTAAATTGAAACTTTTATTATAGAATTGCATGACGAACAATTGATGAATTTCAAAGCCATAGACCACGTATGAGAACATCAGGGAATTAAAAACAAGAATAACGTTATAAGAAAAAAAGCTTAGAAATGAACACTCTACTCAAAATTGAAAATAACATGTACTGATTCCAGTGAAACATCTCCAATCATGCCCTTCGAGCTTGAATCATCTCCCGAAGATTCTGCTCGGCTTCCTCTAAACCTCGCTGCAGGTACTCTTTCTGCTTATTCAAGCTCTCGATCTTTTGCCTGGAACACATTGACAACTGATAAAGTGATTGTGAAATTTGTTTACACCTACCAAAACGCAAGAACTCAAGAGAATCCCTCCAAGATCAATCAACTTCTCATTTCTTACTATGCTAAACGCAGTAATGGCAATAAAGCAACACCACAGTCACTGCTTTGTAGATATCTGACGCAGTATAAAAAAATTTAATTAAAAGAAGGAAGCCTGGGTACAGCGATGTGAATTTTAATAAAACCCGCTCGGTAGACCGAAAGGGGCTGATGTTTGCAATAAATCGCAAAAATCCTGACCTCAGTAATGATATGATGCGCAAAAATTATCGTATAATCCTGAGCTACCAAGCAAAAAAGCAGAGCTAGCAATAATAACGAGACCGAAACTAGGCTCTTCCGATCGATGTCATCTGTTTCATTCTACTAGGTTGAAAAGAAAGTTGTGGGACACTTTGATAAGCATGAGATAACTCCCATGCATTGCATGGGAGCATTACAGTTTCCTACGTGGGACTTTCCCACTGAAAGCCTATATATTATTCGCCTTTATTTTTAGTTAGTTACAAGCCTCTGTCAACTCCAACGATACGATCAAAGTTCGTGTTATAATGCGTCATGTTGTTGGAGAAAGGGTCTTTTAGAGCGAGCTGCAGTCGATGAAATCAACGAAGTCGAAGAGGAAGGCACAACAAGCAAATCTGCTGCTGGACGCTGGTTTCAACGCTTCTCAGCGCCGAAGATCTTGACCTCGAAGACAAGCCACGTTCAGGAGGTCCGACTTAATCGCTTGATGAAGTCGAAGAAGCATGTCAAGAGTTCTTTGATTCGAAGTCGAAGGAATGCTACTTTGACCAGATCCGAAATTTTGAGGACCGATAACAGAAAGTCGTCGAAAATTATGGCCTTATTTTGGAGAATGGTTATTACTGCCTTCGTTTGTAACTCATGCATAGATTTTCAATTTTTTTATAAGTGCCTGAGAACTTTCTCTCCAACCTAGTAACTTCCGCATATTCGATGTGCCTAACTGCATTGATAAGACGATAGCGGGTGAATAAAACCAAACTTCGCGTAGTATGACTAGTTTTACTCAAGAAATAAAGGTCTGAAAACCAACTTGGATTCGAGAGCTTCTTGATTGTGACGTTCGATTTCCGCCGCCTTTGTGGATAGAAGAAACATGCGACCTACACTTCTATACACCTCATGACCATCTGGTACTTCGGCAATGCTCGCTGCGGACAACTCTGATCTTCGCTGTTTCTAAAACAGAGCTCAAATTCGTATGTTTACAAAGGAATCACCTACTACACAGAAAGTCACAATCATGATCTATCGACGATGTCATACATAAGAGCGCACGTGGCGCAGTGATTAGAGATCCACTGCGCTGAACACGAGGTCAATGATTCGATCTCACGCTCATGGCTCACCAAGCCATCTATCCCTTCGGGGTCGGTAAATTGGTACCAGGCAGGTCTCAGACTTGTCTGGGAGGATAAGCAACACTGTCTTGGTTCAGCCGGACGCCATCGCGAGTCATTGTAAAGGCCAGATATGCATTCAGCCACCTTAAACGAAGTTAAAAATCGAAGACGAATGCATGGAGCATCCCTCAGGGATTGATCATCGCCGAGAGCTCTATCGTTTTATCCTCTTATTATAATAATTCACGCATTTATAGGCATAAAGCAGAGATTTGAAATTTTGTTATGCAACTGAACTAACGATTTCAACCGCGAATTGCTACTACTATTTAGAGGCTAGACCTATGAGCTTTTCCCACCCAAGGAGTCTGAAGATTTTGTGAGAACAAAAGTATACGACCAAATTTAATGAATATGAATCAAGAAAGTTGAAATTTAAGATATAAGACTCTCCTAACTCATTAATCTGAGACCTGAAAAGTGATTTCTATGAAAGATCATCTGGCTAAACACCGGATAAGAGAGGAACAACGGTTCAAGAGGTATACCTGTGCATTCACTTTCTTAGCCACTTCACCTTGAGTAATTAAGGCTCGATTCTCATTTGTCTTGAACTGGAGATCTTGAAAAGCCTGTAAACAATTTGCGAAACGGAGGGTAGAAGTCAAAGGAAGAAAAATTCGTACCTTTTTCAGCTCTTCGTCTGCCATAGTTCTCAGCAGAGTCAGTATTGCAACTAAATACGAAATCGGGACTGCAAAAAAATAGAAGAATAATCGTCGTGGTCAGGGAACGAACCACCGACCTCCACAACTTCACGCAGTACTCTTAGTCTTCTCCGCCGGCAACGGATCGAGGCATTAGTGGGAAAACACTTCCCAGTTCAGATCTGAATAATTCGCTATGCAGTGGAATTCAACAACCAGAAACTGCGTAGATACTTGTAGAGCGCTGAAGCACCACAGAAGGGATACCACGACCATGAAAGAATCAAGCATAAAGGATGAAGGATAGAGTATGAAGCTCTTGGCGCTGTTCAATCCTTGAAGGGATGCGCCATGCACTTAACCCCATCAAGCATTACTAGAGGTGACTGGATGAGAATCTTGGCCTTTACAATGACCCGCGGTGGCCTCCTGCTGTATCGAGTCAGTGCTGCTTATCCTCCCAAACAAGCCTGAGGCCACTCCGATATCAATTTACCGTCCCCGGAAGGATGGATGGCTTGGTGAGCCACGAGCGCGAGATCGAAACATTGACCTTGTGGGCGACGCAGTGCACCTCTAACCACTGCGTCACAAACGCCTATTGGAATCAAGTATGACTAATTTAAATTCTAGTTTTTCCTGAGTCCAAAAAAAATGTAAACAGCATCATTTCTGTACATCAAGAAAATATCAAGTAAATAAATAACGCAAATAGTAAGTAGTCCATCTAATGAACTGATCTACGATCCAATCTGAATGATTTGATCTGTGCAATCTGATCAACAATCTGATCTACTAAGTAGACTACTTTATTGATCCGTTTTCACAGTGATCTTTGATCTCTGTGCGAATCACAGTACTTCTAGCACTCAATTCGTTTGATCGTCTTCTTGAATGACTTAGAATACTGGTTGAGCGAGTCTCCTTGCAATCTCGAGGATAGCCTAGCTGTGGCGCGCCCACAGGACCTTGGTGTTGACTGCCGGAGAGGATTGGGGATGGAGCTGGGCTCCACGCGCGCCACGACGAACATCACAACCACTCGGCCACGGCGCCCTCCGTGAGTATACCATCCGATCTAATTCAGTAGATAAATAACCACTCTACTCTTCACTTTATTTGATCCGTATGACGATTTGATCCTACTGTGCGGGTCGCACTACTTCAGGCATTCTATTCGTCTCCTCGCTTGTTTGGAGGTTTATCTTCTTCAAGAACGTCGTAGAACAATCGTCAAGCCCATCTCCTAGCAATCTAGAGGATAGCTAGGCTCGGGACTTCCATAGGGCTTTCGTAACCGATTGCCAGCCAGACAGAGTTGGGGAGGGTAGAAGGGGAGAAGGAGGAGGGGGGGGGGGGAGGGGGCGACGGCGTGGGGATCAAACCCGTGTCGAGCATCACTAACCATTCGGCCAGAGCCCTCCACAAAACGAACCAATGATGAAAAACAATAAATAAGGAAAAGATAAATAAATAAGTAAGTAAACAACCAATGATTCTTGCCATTGAATGAACCTTATCGACAAAAAGAGACGGTCATACACCAGAGTCGAAATCGATGATGGAACCCACCGTACTCAAAAACGAAAGGCTATGATAGTCCACACAAACGTCTTGAACCCTGACTACCGTATCCTAGATGTGCAGGTGAATAGGCGGTTGGAATGGATCACTGCTCTCAGGACGATTCCTAATCTGCATCTTTTGCAGAAAAAGTGCAATATCGCGTCATCATCGGGCGAAAGTGCACGTTGGGTTCTCAGTGTAGTCGTCGTCCGTGCTACTGTACGGGAAACGTCGCCCTTTCATTCGGCTCCTCCTCTTCTTCTCCTTCTAGTTTGGATCAGTCGATCAATCGATCGCAGGAGCGACTCAGAGGTCTCCTTTAGCTCCAGGAATTCGCTGAGCATCATACCTTTATTTTGAAGCTTCTAGATCTCTCGTAGCAATTTCTTAAGGTAAAAATATCATGCATGTTGAGCACTCATTCTTATCGACTGTTCATCAGAAACCTCGTTAGAATTTTGAGTTCTAATCGGTTATGAGAGAGCAAATGAAATACCGACCTCACTCTCTCGTCGGCAATTCTTGATGGAAGTGCTAGTAGTCGTTGGAAAGCCGAAATTTCCGACTGCAGCCCCATGTCGCCGGTTTTTCAAAACATCCTTTTATCACGCTATAAAATCCACACGAAACTGCGTCTCGGACGTGCATGTCTCGCCGGACAGAGCTCTTTCTTTCGGCAGTTGATAATCATCCTGGAATCAGAAGCGATTACGCCATCGTATGGTTGCTGATAGTACAGACAAGGAACTTTGTTCGGCGCGAAATGGGCGCGTCTTTAGCGCAAGGAATCTCGTGCTGTAACAACGTCAAAAAAAAAAGCTTTTTCCAAAACCGGTAACGTGAGGCTGTAGCCTGAAGTCTCAGCTTTTGAATGGTTTCTAACACTCCTGTGAAAAGTTCCCCTATCCAGCGAATGAGGTCGGTTTTTCATCTGTTCCCTCACATCCTCATAACCGAATGGAATCGAGTCTTTCATTCATGTGAGCAACAAGAGATTTTTCTTTATTCAGTTGCTTTTTATCGGTGGTACGATGGTGCAGACATACGCAATGATGTTGTGCAATTTGCAAAACATTGACTCCAGGCGGGACCCAAACCCGCGTCTTACTCTATCCGAGAGCGCGTGGTCTAACCCGTTGCACTATCAGCGCATGCTTTGCCATCACTCTTTCTACGCTAGAATGTGAAAATCATACATATATATATATATACATATATATATATATATGTATGTTTAAATGTATAAGTACGTACATGTATATATGTATATGTACATACGCATGTATACGGATACGTGCATGTAATATGTGAATGTGTACGTATATACATATATATATATATATATACATATATGAATCCGAAATCATTTTATTTGACCGCCTATTGCGGTGTTGTGATGTTTCTATAAACCCAATGATGTAGAGCGGTGTGCAAAAACGTTTGCGTCAGCCGTGATTTGAACCCAGATCTTACTCTTTCCGGGAGCATGTGCTACACCGTTGCACCACCGACGCAAACGTTTTTGCACACCACTCTACATCGTTGGGTTTATACATATATAATTGCATATGTGTATATATATACATACATATATATATATACGTGCATATGTGTATACGTGTATATGCTGAGAATGTTTCTGTAGCCGTCCTTTTCGAGGTTTGGTCAGGTTATCCAAAGCAACACTTGGCAGACGCGCGTGTTTCGGCAACTTCGCCATCATCAGTAAGATTGTCGCGGCCACTCGCTCTCCGCCTTCCTGTAATAGGGAATGACCTCCACAGAACGACAAACTCTGATCGAGTGGAAATTCCGCTGTCCACCCTCTTCTTACAGTCGATGCCTTGCGGCTTGTGTTTTGAGAGGTTATCTTGTTAAGCGGCACGAGATCGGTCACAGGGGTAGAGGTGGTAGACCAGTTCGATGGCTGGCTTCTCAAAAACTGCTCCCTCTGTCAGAGGAGCCCGGACGATTTCATGCTGTGCTTCCGGATCACCGTCCATTTTGACGATTGGGCGATTTCCTGCCGTCGTAGATCACCAGGGAGATCAGCGCTCTGTGAAACGGCGGCAAAGCTGCAATGGAGCGCGTTTTCTGGGTGGTGTTCGAACTCATTAACCCGTATTGATTGATTGCTTGCTTGACGCGTAAGTGCGCCCTCTGCGCCCTCATTCAGCTGACTCTCACGGGCTTCCAAGTCTTTTTCTCTTTTCTACCCGAAAGTTTTACTGTAATTTGTTTATCTCTTCTTATGGACTCCTCTAGTGAGACAATTTGTGATGTGTTTGCTTATGATTAATGCTCAATTCAGATCGTTTCGCTTCGCAAGACTTCCTCGTTCTCTCTTGCTCGCTTGAGAAAGTTGTTTACGCCGGTTCTGTCTCATTAAAGTTAAAGATAATTCTTGATTTTTTTTCTTCAAGCCAAACACGAGGTGTTACATTAAATTGCATTTTTTGCATCGTAATTCGATGACATTTTTTCTAAAAGAAGTAATGGAGGTGCTTGGCTTATTGATTGCGGACAGTTTGACCTTTCCAGACGCTGAAGAAGGCGAACTCTCGAAACATCAGCTGTCAAATAAAGTTCAATGTAACACCTCGTGTTTGGCTTAAAAAAGAAAATGAGGGATTAAAGTTAAAGACTTTTCAAGATTTCTTATGTTTTCACTGCTTTTTCGCAGTGTTGTGATGGGTCAGATACTCCTAAGAAAGCTGTCTTTATTTGACCGCTTTCCGCATCGTTATGATATTACAGTACACCCATAGATGTAAAGTGGTGTTGCAAAAACATTTGCGTCAAGTGGGATGTGCTGACGCAAATGTTTTTTCACACTCTCAAGGGAATTGAGTGGTCAGCAAAAATTCGATCTCAGGCGGAAGTTGAACCCGTCGTGTTTCATCCATACTAGGGACGCGTGCTACCACTACACCACTGAGGCCACCGCTACTCGACTCGTCCAGTCATTTTCAGCGCTATCAGTCACCAACCACTTCAGGGTTTCTTTTTGTGCATATTTCGGTGACGTAGAGCTCATATCGAAGCGGTATTGAGGAGTTAGATTAGACTTGTAGATGAACTAAGCGTGAAAGAGTGAGATCTGGGTTCGAATCCCGGCTGACGCAAATGTTTTTTGCACAGCACTCCACATCAAGATCATACCACCGCAAGTGGCGGTCAGATAACAAGAATTCTGGGTGAACTAAGCCTTGACAGGTTTTCACTTGCTTTAGACATATTCAAATTTCAAAAGACTCGTATAGTTATCTAGTTTTATCTTGACTTACGGTTATTTATTGATCTATTGCTTTGTTCTTCCTTTGATTGCAAGAGAATTTGTCGGGGAAAGGAAGGGGGTTGAACTAAGGCCCAGCTTATCACCTTAGTTCCTGATACACCGCTTCACGAATCACTGCTATCCCGCTCCTTACGTAGTTGAAACATTTTGAAATTAGGAAGTCGGACAGTTTATATTTTGTATTCACTTTAGAACCCGAGGCCAAAATGTGTTTCTGTGTGAAGGAACTCGTATCTAGCACTCGGTGATCACAGGAACCATCTTTCAGGGCATATGGCAAATGCTTATCTATGTGACCAAAATCCAAGTCATTATCTGGCATTCAAGGGTCTGTGAACCGACTTGCTAGGGAGTATTCCAGTCAGGAAGGAGTATGCAACTTTTTATAGGCCTTTCTTGTATGACTAAGCTTGCAAGAGGATCGTGAACAAGCTTACTTCGGCTGTTTCGAAGTCATTGCCTTCTTCAGAGCCGACAATTCAAGTCAGCTGTCCACAGTCGTTCGCCCTCGTGGATCTTTGCCTTCATTGCCATTTGAGTCATGTCTTCTTCGCTCCAAAATGAAAGAGATGATTATAATGTTCTCTGTAGGAGTTGATGGATATAAAGTAGTTGGCTGATAATGGTGTAGACTAATGTCAGCAATTGTCGTTGCCCTTTGACCCTAACACGTAGATTACACAGTATCCGGTTTAACGGCTGTGACGGATGTCCTGCACTGAGTATCCTCGTTAGATTCTCATCGGTAACAGTTTCCCGTCGTGGGTAGTTTTGGGTTAGGGATAGTTTTCCGTTAGACGGCGACAAATATATTGGACCCTCTTCGCTTGACAAAAATCTCTCATAAGAGTGTCTGTAATCACTCGAAAGCTTAAATCTCTGAATAGTGCGGTATGTGGTCTTTTTCGAAAGAATCTTCATTGTAACTTTTCAACGAAAGGAAGACAATTTGTGTTTCACATATGCGTTTTTCTCGCACGACAGAGCTCTCTTCTTCATATGACTAGTAATCATTCGATAGCGTAAGATTTGAAGGTTTCCAACGCTGTGCTTATTCTTCTGGAAAAGCCATTTCTCTGCAGTGCAACAGGGAAAATAAAATTAAATTTACATACGCGATCAAGGAGATTCTGGCTATTCTACGAGGTGGCGGCTGGTCCGCAGGGCTGCGGATGTGGTCGTTTTAATACGGCGATCGATCGGTTGGCCCTTCCGCGGGCTAAACGACAGTGCGATTTTTGTTATTCAATTAGGAAGTTGTTTCTCCGTTTCGAAAGAAACTCCAGATAAAACGTCTGACTGTAATACTAAAAGGTTTTCTCTACGCGTTCATGTGCTTTTCGTGCTTCCAGCGAAGTAATACTTGAACTGCGCGGCTGATGTAAAGCATAATTTTATTTTGGATTTGAGAGCGTTATGAAAGGGTGTCATGAAAACCGGCCACATATGGCGCTAGCCAGAGATCTAACCTTTTGTACGATCAGTAACACTTTTATGAAAAGTGCTTGTCCAGCGGTCGAATATTGATTTGTCGCTGTTTAGCGGAGGCCCGTGTCAGGATATGAATTGCTATCACATTGAAGCGTTGGTTTTGTCGATCGATTTATGTTTTCCGTTTCATACCCAATAATGTGGAGTACTGTGCAAAAACATTTGCGACAGCCGAGATTCGAACCCAGATTCACATCTCACTCTTTCCGTTTCAAATAAAATGAAGCTCTCGGCGCTGATGAATTTCCGAGGGATGCACCACGCATTCGACTTAGCAAGCGTCGTCAGAGGTCATTTAATGCATATCTGGCCTCTACGGTGACTCACTGTTAACTATGAATAGATCAAATCACTAGTGTTATTCTCCCAGACCAGTCTGGTCCCAGTTCGTCGACCGCCGAGAGATGGAATCTCTGTGGGCCTTAAGCGCGGTGTCGAACTATCAGCCATGTGCACGTCGTAGGGCACCTCTTGTTACAACGCTAAAAGCACCCTTTTTGCAATTTCTGTTTTTTATAATGTTCGTTTCGAGTGTGTTCGAGTGGAAACGCTCGAAACGAGCGTTATGATATTTCAGAAATACCAGGCAAGAATAATCAAGTGTGCAACACTGTCGATCTAGTGATTCGTTTCACTTGCCGGCGCGCGTTAAATCGTTCGCCGTCGCCTACTTCCTTACAGGGGATGTAGGGATCCCCGAGAGGATTGGTTGAAGACGAAGGGCCTGCCCAACTGACGAGGCTGCCAAGGACGAAACACGTGTATCGGGCTGTACAAATGCCCAAAAAAGACCACATGACATGTTGGCTCAAAGAATAATGATAATAATAAGATATCTGTGTTTTTCTCTACTTTACATCCGAGTGGAAGAGAATCTCATCAGACCACCACAATCACTTTGAAAATGAATTCATTTTGAGTAGGTGGTGGTCGTAGGCAGTTTTTTTTCTCTAAATTTAAGCCATTTTTCTGTCGTAGAACGTTGTCCAGTAACAATAACTTGACGATGGCTTCGTTATTCAACTCATTTTATTGAGCCTCTCTTAGAATTTCATCCTTCGTGTGGTGCTTAACGTTTATTACTGTTTCCAAGGGGAAATTCATTAATAAGATTGCGAAG